>JAYESA010000013.1:117261261-117571261 GCA_036927795.1 Iris macrosiphon
CAATATTTAAATACAAATAATTTTAAAATTAAAATTATCCATGTCAATTATCAAACTACCCTTAAATAAAAATGTGAGGGTGATAATCCTACCCAACTTAGAAAAATTTCTTCCTCAAAATTAAAAGTCTCACTCCTCTCTCTTGGGCCAGTCATATAAATTTATACAATTGTCAAACTCCCATCAATCACAGTCTAAAATAGCCCTATCATATAACATACAATCCTAACATTCTACTGAAAGATAAATCATACTTGGATATAGTCTCTAACTATCATGAATTTTAGTCTCTACCTTGCTGGGATGCCTCCCTCTACTGGTGTGGGTTAATCTGCTATGCCATATGTGGAATACTTGTATACTTTTTTAATTATGTATTTTATTAGCACACCCTTGTCCAACTTAAATACTCCCAATAGGATGCCTTAATCAAGCTTATTTCTGTCTACACAAGGCAGCTGCTCTTATATGCTTTTTAGATGATATCCTCATACCAAGTTTACTCATATCTCTCCTTTATATTATTATACTGAAATGCTTGTGCTTAAACTTTCATAATACTTGAGATACTCCATCTCTTATTACTAGGGTACTTTTTCTATCTGATACTTGGTGTAACTCATTCTCTAATACTTGTTAATCATCCTAAGGTTCTTATCTATACATTAGTATCACAATACATATACAATTACCTTCTAGCCATTATAATACTATGATATCGCACTGGTATCCTTATACCCCTTGTACTATTTCCTGATACATATGACCTCTATACTCATAATTAGCAAGGTACTATACCTACTAAACTTACTTCTATAAATATATTGCTTCTCTCCTCTATTGCCTGGATTACTTGCACTATTACTTCCAAATGCTCTTCTATCCATATTAACTGATACACCAATATAATATTATCACACAAGGTACTTACTATTACTAGCACATTACTCAACTAATCCCTGATATAAAATACTAGTACTCTTGATATAGTAACACTAGCTTTCTAACTATATCATATATGCCCATAATATTTTAGACACTAGTTTTATCATTAGATCACCTTATCACACTCACTAGAACTCATTATCACTTGCATGCAATGCTCTAGTTATTAACTTCCATAATACAGATGTTTTACTTCACTCTCAAAGGCAGGCACATAGTTTCATATCTCTATTGATGTATATATATCTCTCTTTAAATCCTTTATAGACTGATACACTAATCAGTGATACACTACATATCTTCCATGATCAATCTTGATATTTCTCGACCCACGACATTCTATTAAATTTTTTTAATACTCAGGCTTCCACTTTTTGATACTCATGAACTTTCACACTGACACTCATCACCTACTGTTCATTCTGCATACCATTTCTAGATATTCTTTCATATATTGCTTTCAACACATCACTAGCCTCAATATCAGGTGATATACTCATCACCAGTCATTTACTGGTACACTCCTATCTACTCACATCAATGCTCTACTTTTACCTGTAACACAAGTTCTGCTACCTTAGCACAATGTATTCTTATTCCCTCATACTCACCTATACACTTATGGGTACCCTCCTACTATGGCACACTCACTAATACTCTTTATGCATATACATTTCTTTACTCTTGATACACCCAAGTATTAACCACCAAATTGAATATCATGCTCTATTAATTTCTAACACAATTTCCTTAATACTTAATTGTTTACATGGATCACTCAACTATATAAATTTATGACTATCCAGAACTAGCATGCTGACTCTGATACTAACTCTTGGAACCATCACTGATACTTTTTACTCTCCCTTCTACCTATAGTACTAATACTAAACTATAATGATACCTTATCATAGAACTATTGCTATAAGGTACTATGCTATGGGTTATCTCTAGATTGATGCATATTGCTTACATGCACAACCAAGAACCACTTACAGACTCACAAGCCATACTGCCATCAGTCAATACTGATACTCAAGATACAGACCTAATTGTAAGTCACCAATTATCACACTAACAAGGAACCCTAATGGAATAAAGTTCTATAAGGAACTAGACTAAAGAACTACAGGTATCTCTACTACTAGGCTAAAGTAAATGATGGAACAAAGTCCTATAATAAAAAAAGTGGATAAGTATTGAGATGATACTTTAAGAACCAATTTAAGATACAATCTAATAATCATACACGTCTGTCTGAAATTATGACACTCTGAATCCTCACTATGCCAGTAAGCATAGCTGCGATAAACGATAGATTCCATAACTTAGGTGTGCACCTCTATAATCATGTCGTCTAGAATCCTCGCTGTGCCTACTAGTATAGCTGCAAGAAATTCTAAATTTCATAACTAAGATATGTACATCCGAAGTCAGGTAGCTATGTTTCTGCCACCCCAGCTAATATGGCTACGATAAATTCTAGGCTCCATAACCAAAGCAGATATTTTATCTTTCTCACTGTCCTTATCAACATATGTCATCAGATGATACAATAATTTAGTCTATAAAGTTTATCTCGATATAAAATCAAACTCAACAACAAACACCAAGAATTAAATTCAATAACTGATCACCAAGAATCAAATTCAATAAAAAAAACAAGTAAGAACAGATGGAAACAAGGGAAAATTAGAATTAGAATTTATAATAAGATTCTCAAGGGTTATCCCAGGAATCTCTCAAGAAATTTGTGATTAAGTATCCTCTCTCATCCTAGTGTCCTATATCCTATATCCTATCGTAGACACGCAATAGTACAACTAAGTCATCGCACTACCATAATATTGTATAATTTGTGAAGCCTAACCTACATGGACCACCACAAAAAATGTGTCATGACCAGTACCCAATTATTCGGGCATGAGTACGTGGGTATGTCCAGCCTATACCACAGAATCAGCGGTAGAACGCTGTTTGGATCATTTCTAACTATCTAGCATCTTAATAATATAATATGGTACCTGTCAATCATCTTAACTCCAAACGGAGGAACAAAATGGTATCTCATAATATAACTAAACTTAATCATAATGCAAATTAAGAAAGATAAACACAAATGGGATAGCGAAGGAAAGAATAAGATATAAACCATAAACTAAAATAATATACAACCCAATGAATCTCAACAATATAATATAATACAAGTCCAACACAAAAGCTATACCTCCTCGGGCTCTACAACTGAGTCCTTCTGGTCTACCAAAAGACCCTCTTAGGATCCATCATCCTGTGGACCGTAGAATGTGGGATACTACTCTAAAAGCCAATCATCTGGTAAAATATATCTAGTCAGGATTGGAGCGAAGTACAAACCTCTGAAAGCCGTTTCAATAGCATAATCGAGCATATAAACAGATATAAAAATAAAATACAAGATTACTAAACATATGAACGATGAACAATAAATATATAGGTAATCTACAAGAATATAGAACAACAATATGAATATCAATAATATGATAAAATAACTGCAATCTAAACTAGCTAATGTGCCTCAGAATACAAGTTTATTATATGATCGGGTTGGGTGAACATGATCAGGTAAGACGATTACAAGTGAGGTATGTAACCAGAATGTACACGATGTAACAATAGTTTTGATCACATAATCAACTCCTACTCTCCCACCCCCAACTAATACCGATAGATCCAATCACGACACGCTACGAACATAAAATATAACTACTAAACACGAGCAGTAGGTGGGCACGAATATCATAACCACCGAACACGAGCGATGGGTATACACGAATAAGCACACTGAATATGAGCAGTGTGTGAACATAAAATATAATCAATACCCAATATACACGATGAGATACAATATATAAGAGTATCCGCTGAATATGGTAGGGGAATAACATCTCCTGACGGGATCCATATAATACCAGTCCGTGAAATCACTCTGTCGGGATCAAGTATACAATTCTAGAACATGCATATATACAATATTGTGAATTGAAAACTATCAGAGAAAATTTACTCGCCTGAAGTCCTGAGCAAGGTGTGTCTCTCGATACCCAAGCTGGTGTCACACAACCTATATATGGTATATTGCATCAATACAAGATTCTAAAAAGGAAATAAGTTAAGTTGATGCAAGTCATAAAGCCATTTCTAGGTCAAACCGATGAAATCTAGAATGCAAGAGTCTAAAACTAAGTCACTAAGTCGAAACACTATGAAACTATGCTATACAATCCAAGCTAAGATACTAAAAGGCATTCAAAAAGCTGTATCCTAAGATACACAAGTTTATTTATATATAAATAGTATTTTAGATATATATACAAGTGATTATACTTAATTTTATATTAAAATAAGGAATTTAGGATACCTTGGCCTTGCACCAATGCGTATCGCACCTATCTCGATACCGAAACTCAATACCTTTGGTATCGGCCCAATACCTTGGTAATACCTTGGTATCCCGAGGAAACCCAAAACTCAATATATAACTAATACCAATAGATATATAAAACCCCAAACTAATACTAGTTATAACTAACACTAATATATACATCTCAATATAACATAGAACTAACTATAATACTAACATACATAGATATTTATAGCTAATATAACTAACTATCAAGATACACTACCTATTAGTATATAAGACTAACTATCAATCATAACATATATATACTAGTTTACATATCTAACTAATCTACATAGTCAAACATATCTAACTAACTAACTACTATAGTAACCAACTAGACTAAACCAACACATTACTAATACCTTGAGTATCCCTCAATACCTTGACATTACTTTGATATCCCAAGGTAATTCAATTCCTAATACATATAGTTAATATATATAGCTAACCCCCCAACTAAACTATACTAACATAACTAAACTATTAACTACTAACATATAATATATACTAATATATAGATATATATACCTACATAATAACTTACTACATATCTAACAAGTGTATATATATATATATATATATATATATATATATATATATATATAGAGAGAGAGAGAGAGAGAGAGTAATATATATATATATATATATATATATAGAGAGAGAGAGAGAGAGAGTAATAGATATATAACTAACTAAACACACGAACTGCACTGCAACGCACTGTACACTGTACCGTATACTGCACCGCACGCTGCACTACGCTACTGCATCATAATTGATACTGCACCGCAACTGCTACTGCTGCAGCCTACTGCTACTGCAGCCAGCTGCTGCTGCTGTGTGCTGCACCGCAACCGTATGTTATTCTGTCGCAACTGCTGCTCTGCCACAACTAATCCTGCTGTAGCCTGCTGCTGAGGGTTGTACCGCTCTGCACCGCAACCGCACACTGCTGCGTAGCAACTGCTGCTGCGCCGCAACTGCTGCTACTGTTGCACGCTGTACCGCGCTGCGCCACAACCGTACACTGCTGTGCCAAACTGCTGCTGCAGCCCGCACACTATGCTGCTGTGCACGCAGCGCTCGCCCCTTTCACACACACACACACTACAACAAACACAACACTACATATATAGCATGCACACACATACATACATATATCCCCTATATATATATATATATATACCTATAAATGCATATCCACACACACACACACACACATATATATATATATATATATATATATATATATATATATATATACACACACAAACACGTCTAAATATATATATTTACACTCACACATAAACACAAACACATGTACACTCATATATTCAACTATATATATATATATATATATATATATATATATATATATATACACACACACACACACACACACACACATACATAGTCACAAACACACACAAGCATATACACATATAAACACTAATAAACATACGTTTATGTATGTTACTCTATATATATACACACACACACACACACACACACACACACATATATATATATATATATATATATATATATATATATATATATATATATATATATATATATATATATACATATACACTAACACACACACACAACACAACAAACACAACACTACACATCTATGTATATATATATATTCCTCTCACAACTATATATATATAGATATAATAAAACACACATATAAATAACTATATATAACTATATATATATATATATATATATATATATATATATATATATATAAATGCATATATATAAACCAACACACATATATATATATACATATACACATATATATATAACTATATACATTAGTATATATACACACAGACACACATATAAATCCAAACTCAAATACACTAACATATACATATATATATCACTTAATTATAATATATATATATATATATATATATATATATATATATATATATATATATATATATATATAATTACACATGCACGTATAGCAAAAAAGGACCAAACAACAAACACGTGGAGTGCACCGCACCCGTATCACACTTTCTCTATGATACGCTTGCGATACGACTCCAACACCCAACCAAACAAATCTCGGAGGACACGAGCAGGTCTAAAATACTAATTATGAATAATATGTATAGTAATTAGAGTATCCACGTATCCGTGTCATAATATGATATGCACAAGATCCCGTGTCGGAGAAAAATTCTAAAATTAATCTGTTTTATCGAATTAACGAGATATGGCCTACATGTATCCAATTATGGACACAACACCAGTCACAAACAAGTAATCAAATATCAATTAGATCTATTAGACCTAATGACAACCACTACATGTGCCAATCTCAGAATTTTCCTAAAATTGGCACCAAATTGGACATAACTTCCACCGTAGGTCTCCGATGAACCTAAAACCAATTCCTATGGGTAGCCTAAGCATGTGAGTTGATTTATCATGGTTAAATCTTAGATATAGAGTCTATTAGAAGAGAAAAAACTAAAATATACCTATTGGAAGATAGATTCACATTAAAAAAAATCTCTAAAATGAAAAATAGCTCCTCTTTCTAGATCTTGGCCTCCACCTTTTAGATCCTTGTTTTCTTCTTATAGATCCTTGTTTTAGTAGCCTCAATTGATGAATAGAAAAGGAAATTGGTTAAAAATTTGGTGAGAAATGGTGAGAAAATAAAAGAATTTGGAAAGGGGGAAAATATAGATCTATTTGGAAATAAAAAATAAAATGAGAGACACTCTCTCTCCTCCTCTTATGGCTGGTCATAAACACTCTCCCATGTAATATAAAATGTCCAAAACATCCCTTGGGGCCTCTCATAAAGAAATTAATTAAGGGGAAATGTTCTAGTCTAATGGTTTCACTAATTAATCCATCCTCCTAATCCATGGGCCTAATTCATGGGCTCAAACTACCAATCTAAAATTTCGGGTTTATACAACTAATAGATTGGTTAGGTCCACTACACAAGTCCAAAATAAATCTATAACTAACAATTAATAAATAATACAATAATTGATTAATACATATGCACAATATTTAAATACAAATAATTTAAAATTAAAATTATCTATATCAATTACCAAACTACCCTTAAATAAAAATATGAGGGTGACATGATACCAAACCTATCAATTGGTCACATGAATCAAGCTTTGATCAAGTCAGGAGTCATAATTAATTAGGAATCTTCTATCTCATATGATCGAGTCACGGTCATGAATGCCTCATTAATTTCTCAAAATTCTGGGGTCACTGATCATCAATCATGGTCAAGATTAACTAATCTAGAATAGACATCAAGTGCACAACAGGACCTATGCATGCACAATCAATTACAATGAGTTAGGCCGACGCACTCGGCAAGTGCCAACATAGGCTAGTCAAGAACAATGGTGCACTATGCACAAGAAAGCAACTATATGGCACACAAACCTATAACACTAGGTCACAGAAGTCATGGTACATAAGTCTATAATATGGCAAACAAAATTGAGAATAGGCGCATCCTATACATGCAAGCAAACTGGCACACAAAGTAAGAGTTACGAGTAAGAGAAATAGAGCACTATGCACGAGCAAGCAACTCTAAGACAAAATACGAGTCCCCAAGCAACACGACAGTCGAGGGCACAATAGTCGAGGGCCTCATGAATCGAGATGTGCCAAAGTTAAGACTCGCTCATTAAGGCTGAATCGAACAAGAGTGCGCCAAGAGTTAACAAGTGTGCCTGGTTATTAACTCATCAAAAGTGTGCTCAGGGTTATATGTATAAGTGCAACATACTTTTGATAGTTAATGCATAATCAATTGTGTGTCGGTCTGTTGATTGGCTAAAAAGTGTGCCAAGAAATAAATTGATCAAAAGTGGATTAACGATAGATAGGCGAACTTATGCTTGGTTCATTCGTTAATTCATTAATTGTATGTGAGAGGCTAAAATCTTCCAAAAGTGCGCCAGGAAGAATTTTTCTAAAAATTTATCTCCTGGACATACTTTTGTAAGTAAATTGGAAGTGCTCTTAAAGTAAGCACGAGTATGGAATGCGGGTCACATTCAATATGCGTCCATAGTACAAATCCTCTTGTATACTTTTTGTTACTGTTCTTCTTCTCTAACTAACCCACCATTAATGCACTTAGAGCTTAAGCTCGAGACTATGATAGTGCTCCATTCCTCAAGCAACAAGAACTAGAAATCAAGGGGAAATCAAAGCTCAAAATCAGGAAATAACAAGTTTTGAAAATATTTCACTTTTAGGGGGGATTATTCCCTATAAAAATATACTCATGAAAACCCTCATAATAAAAACAAGATAAAACCATTAACTACCTCAAATCTGAAAACTCCAAGAACTAATTATAATCAAAATACTACTATAAACTAATTACAACAACAAATACAAAGAATAAAACTATAGCCGATCATATTTTTTTATATTTGTAAGATGAACTTGCCTATAAAGAAAACCTGGAGCAAACTAAGATAAATGAATAAGTGAGGAGAGAGAATGAGAACAAAGGTATATATGCAAGGGGTTAATGGTGAACCATCGTATCTCTCCAATAAATCCAAGATACACACCCTACCTACCACCATCACACAATTACTATTAGCCAATGTGTGTCAAGCTTCCATTTAACTGTGCACTTGAAATATACTAAAAGTGCACCAAAATGAAAGTACCAAGCAAAAGTGCACTAACTTGAGTATATTTAATTATACAGGATAGGGGAGTGACACTACCTTCAGCAGGAATGAGTAAGATTTCACCCAAGTCATTCGAATCGAATTCAATATGAATACCGTGCACTTTATAGGTGATAGTATCATTTTTATATGCTAAGTTGCAATAGAACATATTGATAGCATTGAGAAAACATGAGAACGGGTTGCAAAGAATTCTTTAAGTTAGAATTTGTGAAAAATAGGTAGATAGTCATTATAGTAGAAAAAATCAATAGGATGGCAGAGATAGATGGTTCTTTTGGTAAAATCATTAAAACAGTCAGTAGAATTTTTAGGTTTCTAAAGAAGAAATAGTCGAATTCTCTGATGTTTTACATAATGGGATAGAAAAGAGAATTAGAAAATGGTTTTGAGACAGAAAAGAGAATCAAAAAATGGTTCTAACTTTCTCTTAGGGAACATAAGGGAAAAAGTTAAGAGAATAGGAGGAAAAACTAGGCTTTTATTTGTTGAGGAGGTAGTTTTTTGTGGGTCTGAAGGTTTAACCATGAAAAGTTGTATAAACAGACTAGCAAAAAACTTAATTAGGAATATATTAAATAACTAGAATATTCTGGAATAAAGTTAACCGAGTTCTGTCCGAGCTCGGCTCGAGTTCGGTCTGAATTATGTTTCCATTTATTTCCAGAATCATAATTCAACTTTAATTTATATTTTTTCTTTTTGAACTTGATATAAATATAGAATAATAGGTGTTAAATGGACTTTATCAGATCATAAATTCTTGTAAGTCAGATTATCTCGGAGTAGCTGTAGGGACCGGATCCCAACTATCGGTGGTCCGAAGATACTTAAATACAGTGTCGCTTAATGTTACTATCTTAGACTGAACAAAAATTTAAAGCATCTTACAATTCTTATATTTTATCAGAATCTAAAAGACCTAATTATTGACGGATAAAGTTGAATCGATCTTCAGCTAAATGTTTAGTAAAGATGTCTGCTAATTAATGTTTCATGTCAACATATTCTATAAATATCTTCGTGTTGTTGATGATCCCTTAGAAAATGATGTCTAATTTCTATTTGCTTAGTACGTGAATGGCATACTAGATTTTTGGTGAGATTAATAGTGATATTGTTATCACAAAAAATAAATTTTTTTTTGTAGTGCAGATTGAAGTCTTCTAGGATTTGCTTCATCTATAAAATTTATGCACCACAATATCCTGTGGCGATATACTCAGCCTCAGTTGTTGATAATGTAACATAATTTTATTTCTTGCTAAACCATAAGACTAGAGACTTTCCTAGAAAATGATAAGTGTCGCTGGTGCTTTTTCGATCGACTTTGTATCCAGCAAAATTACTATCCGAGTAACCAGTAAGGTCAAAGGATATGGTTTTGGGATACCATAATCCTATCGACAAAGTCCTTTTGAGGTATTGAAGGATACGCTTAACTACGCACAAATTTGATTATTTATGATTAGTCTGATATCTAGCACAAAGACATATAGAAAACATGATGTCTGGACGACTAGCAGTTAGATATAACAAACTACCCATCATACCTCGATACTTACGTATGTTTGTAGGTTTGCCACTTTCATCAAGGTCAAGCTTAGTTGATATTTCTATTGGAGTTCCGATAGGCTTTGCATTGTCCATGTCAAACTTTTTGAGCAAATCATTCGTGTACTTAGCTTGATTGATGAATGTTCATTATGAATCTTGCTTAATTTGTAATCCTAGGAAGAATGTTAGTTCTTTCATCATGCTCATCCTAAATTCACTCTGTATACACTTAGCAAAATTATTATATAGCATCTCATTAGTAGATCCAAATATGATAGCATCTATGTATATTTCCATCAATAATAAAGAGTTAGCAGAAGATTTTATAAAAAGGGTAGTATCAACTTTTTCTTTTGAAAAACTATTTTCAAGCAGAAATGTGCTAAGGCGCTTATACCAAGCACAAGGGGCTCATTTGAGTCCATAGAGAGTCTTTCGTAGATTGAAGACATGGTCAGGGTATTTGAAATCTTCAAAACCAGGGGGTTGCTTAACAAAAATTCTTCTTTTTTAAAACCATTTAGAAAATCATTTTTAACATCTATTTGAAAGAGTTTGAAATTATGAAAACTAGCAAAAGTATATATCATTCAGATAGATTTGAGTCTAGCAATCGGAGTATAGGTCTTATCGTATTCAATGCCTTTCTCTTGGTTGTAACCTTGAGCTACGAGCCGTACTTTATTGTATATAACTGAACCATCCTCATTTAATTTATTTCAGAAAAGCCATTTAGTACCAATGATCGGATAATCATTAGGTTTGGGAATAAGTTCCCAAACTTGATTATGTTTAAATTGGTTGAGTTCCTATTGTATAGCATAAATCCAAAATTTATCAGCAAAAGCTTCTCCTATATTATTTGGTTCTATTTGAGAAATAAAAGCAACATTTGCAATGTATGTCTACTTAAGAACATGTACTTACACCTTTTGATACATCATCTATTACCAAGTCTTCCAAATGATCTGTAGAAAATTTTAGCCTCTTTGACAGACTTTTCAGATACTAACTTGTACTGGTGGTATCTTTACGAGTCTTGTTGGTTGCGGGTTGACCACCTTCATTGTCTATATCGTTTGGTACTTGAGTGTTGGGTTCATCGAATGTAACATTTATTGATTCTTTAATAGCAGACGGTGGCCGTTAGCTCTAATAGTTTTATTCCAAGCAAGCAAGATTTACATAGGTAGGCTTACTGTCTAATATTTTAATAGGCTTAGCCAGGTCCAAGCAGAGAAGACAAGGAAAAAGGGTGATTCGCTCATAAGCCTAACTCAAACTCATTCAATGATTACTTATTGAATACTCTGAATCCTTTGCTTTTGGCAGTGTAACAACGTTGATTGACTTAAAGGAATATTTAGTAGCTTTATTCTTTTCACAATCAGCACATACCATATCTTTCTTGAAGGTAATCTTCGATAAGCCTTTTACCAACTTTTTTATGGACAGTCTTGCAACAGTGTCCATGTTTGCGTGTCCTAGACACATGTGCCATAGCCAGCTGTCACCTTTGTTGGCGTATAGATATCTGCCTACATTATTAGTATCCTTTATAAGATAGAAAATATATATATTACCTTTCATAATTCCTTCAAAGATAACATTACCTGTGGATCTTTCATATATAGAACATTTATCTTTTACGAAGTTAATGCCATAACCATGGTCAGCTAGATAACTGAAACTGAGTAGGTTATGTTTTAATTCAGTTACTAGACAAACGTCTTTAATGAAAGGATAGGGAGGAATACCTACATTACCATTACCAATAATGTATCTTCCGAGGTTATTGTCGGGGGAGACATATCCTTCTTTCTTCATCGATAGAATTGTAAATGGGTTAGCATCACCAGTTATATGTCATGAGCAACCACTATCGAGAATCCACTTGCTTCTAGCATGAGAGAGTTGGTCCACCTATAAAATGAGTTATAGATGTAACCCTTCATACCCATTTCTTTGAGGGTCCAACTGTGTTAGTCTTTTGTACCCATGCATAAATATTCATATCTACTAACTTTCTAATTCTACAGAATCTAGATATGTGCCCTTTCTTACCATAATAATGACATATAGCTGTGTTGTTGGTGCTAGGTACAATGTTATAGATATGAGTGTGTGAATTAGTTCTTTATGATTTACGTGGATATCTATAGTAAAAAAGCATGATTATGTGAGGCATGTTGAGTTCTACATGCATGATAATGTGCAGTGTTATGATGTGTTTTGCATGTATGATTGCATAAAGCATTATACTTGTAGGTGGAAGCATAGCTATGAGTTCTCATCTATTTTGCAACATCTCTTATGTTAGGTTGGGTAGGGGATTGTTCAACATGTATACCCAATCTAATCTCTAATCTTTAAAGGAATCATATACTTTATCATATTTAGCAGTGAGAGCATATATTCTACGAGGAGCAATGGAATACTTCTTTTTTTCGAATTCGAGTTCTTCCTTAAGTTTAGTATTCTCTTGAAAGCTCTTATCAATGCTGAAAAGTGCTTCGTGGAGATTAAGCATGTCTAGAATTCTCTTCTGAATCATTAGAAGTTTTATTTACTTTACTTAGTAAAGATGTAAATCTCTCTATATTAATTTGATAATCTTGAATATCTTTTCTAAGATGCTTGTATTTATTCCCAAGTTTTCTAAAATCATCAAGCAAATCACTAAATGCATTACCTAACTCATCAAATATAAAATCATCATAAAAAATTTGTTTGTTACCTGATCATTCATTGCTATGAAGCGTAGGTTTGCTGCATCTCAAGGATTTTTCTCTCTGGATTTACTAGCTTCATTTTTATGCCAGTTTCTAGTATTTGCATACATCCTTGATGTTCTTCTAGATAAGTGATCGTAGAAAAAAATTCTTTAAGGTTGGGGAGTCTTTCTTTATATACCATATCTTCTTGCAGTTGTAACATATAGGTGTAGAAGCATGAAAAATACGCTGGATAGCCATACGCAGCATGTTGATGCTGGGCAGCATAAAAAGATGACCTCAGAGCCATCAACGTGCAACAGAGCTTTTCTGCTGTGCACAGCGTAAAATATAAGCTCAAGGACCATCCGCGTAATACAGTATGTCCAGGTTGCTTCAGCGTAAAAAGGGTGCTACATCGCCTTCATGGCATAAAACTCATCCGCTTTTAATGCTGCATTGAAGTGTATGAGGAACACTTCATATTCTTCAAAATAAACCTGTCAAATCATACAGTGAACCTGACGTCTGAACTCCTGACAAAGAGTACTGTACGACTACCCAGGCGACGGCTATAATGATGGCGCGTCATTGCAACCCAGGCTGTCATTTACTGCCATTTTCTTGGCGTAAACCGCTTTTACGCATACAAAGGAATACGCTGCCTAGTTTTACACAGGAAGGCGTGAGCTGTTTACGCTTCGCAGAAGACAAACAGACTGCCATGTCAAAAGCTGTTCTTCGTACAGAGCTTGAGGCATGTCTCTGTATTTAATGCGCAGAGTGATGGCAGAGCTCGAGGTACGTCTCTGCATTTAATGCGCAGATTGATGGCAGAGCTCGAGGCACGTCTCTGCATTTAATACGCAGAATAATGGCAGATCTTCGAGACACGCCTCTGCATTTAATGCGCAGAATAATGGCAAATCTTCAAGACACGCCTCTGGAATACGCCGCCTAGTTTTACACAGGCAGACGAGAGCTTCTTACGCTCCGCAGAAGGCAAACAGACTGCCACATCATCAGTTGCTCTTCGTACAGGGTTCGAGGCACGTATCTGCATTTAATGCGCGGAATGATGGCAAAATCTTTGAGACACGCCTCTGCATTTAATGCGCAGGATAGGGGCAGATCTCCGCATTTAATGCAAGAGATTTGATTATATCTCCAAAAGCCATAATTTCGGCTAAGACGTCCACATCATCACTTGGGCACATTATGCCAACTAAGGCCACAGTCAAGGGAGGAGGATCAGTTATCTTCTACGCCCACTCGGCTTCTACGCCTACTCGGCTTCTACGCCCACTCGGCCTCTATGCCTACTCGGCTTCTATGCCTACTCGGCTTCTATGCCTACTTGGCTTCTACGCCATGATGACAGTTATTGGCTTCTACGCCAACCTCTTCTACGCGAAGGATAACTACCTATGTGACTTTTATGCTATGATCTTCGCAGCAGTTATACGCGTTGTCTCTTAATTGGACACGCGTTACACGCTCATTTAAAAGGTCATTTATACGCGGACAACGATTATTTTAACCATCGTATAAAAGGTACTGTACTTTCTACTACTCGGTTTCTACACCGACTGAGTGGTCACTGTCACTAAAACTCTATAAATAGAGACCTCTATTGACAGAGGAAAAAGGTCAAAAATTGGTCAAAAAATCCAGTATCAGAACCAAGGTCAAAAAACGGAAGATTGAAAGGTCGAGATTTGGTCGCAGATTTTAAGAGAGAAGAATTCAGAGCTCAGGCAAAGGGTAGTGATCTACGACTTTGGCATCGAGCATCCACTCTCTTCAGCAAACTTCAAAGCTATTTTCTGTCTTCTACGACACTTTTTCATCATCGTGTGGTCCAAGGGACAAAGTGATCGACTGCAGATCAGACTCCTATAGCAATATTTACCCAGATTAAAAAATTGTACTCGACATCCATGTATAGGATTAATTGTACTGCTTGTTTGTAAACATAAAGAGCGGGTTTTCGTATAAAGCCTCGTTTCTATATCTTTTGTTTATTTTATCAAACAACAAGATGGCGACTATGCTGGGGACATCTTTCTCTTCTGATGAGGAAGCAATTGCTCAACACGATGCGGTATCCATGGGATCCGTAAAGAAGACACTGGTCATCCAGTTCGACCTGTCTGCCTACGAAGATATGCTTCGAACATGGGGGTAGCTCTCACTCTCTCTCTGTCCAAGACAACAGGAAGCTGCTTAAGGTCTGGATGCCCAAGACATCCTCTACCATTCTTGTCGACTCTCCGATCTCTTCAATCTCTTCGACCAACGAGTTTGTAGCATTGCTCCCTCCGCGCCTTGTGCATAAAATTCAGTCGCCTATCTCTGACAGGGCAGACAAAACTTCTGGCAATGCCTCAGCGCCAATTCAGAAGTATACTCCGCACCTTGCGCGTAAAATTTAGTCTCCCGTTACTGACGGAATAGACAAAACTTCTGGCAATGCCTCAGTGCTAACCCAGAAGTATACATCGCGCTCTGCGCATAAAACTCTGTCTCTCGTCTGTGACAGAATAGACAAATTTTTTGATAATGCCTCAGCACCAATACAGGAATCCCAAACGTGCTCCGCGCATAAAAATGCATCTATCTTCCGTGGAAAAGCAGATAATCCCTGTAATCTATGCAAGGGAAAGCAAGCGGCAGACTACTCAAATTTTCGGCCTTTACGCCAGCAAGGAAAGAATCTGCCTGCCCTCCGGATTACGCGAGAGGCTGACGGCTGACTGAGGACATCCTCAGCTTTTCGCCAACCAGAGCAGAGCTCCAAATTACGCCAGGAGAAGCCCCTCAGTGTAAAGAAGGCTCAATTTGCGGAAAGACACCCTCCTCGGGGATTATCCGCTACCCAGATGGCCAACCTGTTGTATATAGGTGGCACAGGGAAAACTATGGTTTCCAACATCCGCATGCCCACTGACGTGAACAGAAGGAACAAGCCATCATCTTCTTCTTCTGTAACTCCTCCTGACCTGCGCAAGTATCTGATCCGAAAATACAAGGAGAGGGGATCTTCCAGCATATCTATTATGCCTCCTAGCGAGTACTGTTGTAATAGTCACAGGATTATAATTAATTGTTGCTTTTCTGAAGCAAAATGGTCAGTTTTCGACCGGTTGAGCTACTCTCCGTCTTTCCAGGAAGAAGAGCCTACGCATGCATCTGTGAACATAGCTTCACACATACCTAGAGGAAGGTTGGGCTCAAGACGTCATCCCTCTAGAACTCCGAGCCGAAGGAGATTCAACATGCTCCTTAGGAACACCGAAGCTGGGGTGTTTCGAAACACTCGTTCGAGGTCACGACAACCGGCTTTGTACTCTTCTGATTTCGATGCTGGGGGTCGCCAGTCTCCCGAATCAGACGCCGAAAGTATAGAGTCAACTACTATAGAGACCTATACTAATCTTTCAATGACACCCAGGGAGATGGGAATTTATGCCATTGGAGATGAATGCGAGGAAGCTTCCCCGTCCGGGAGCGCTGAGCAATGCATTACTGTACTGGAGACGTCTCTGAAAGAGATACGATCCATGATGGAGAACATGCACCAGATGATGCTAACTCAACACACAGCTGCCATGGCTCAAGTATCGGTCCCTCCAACTCAGATACGTGTGATGGTGGACTTACCACCATCCAATACGATCCAAGAGCCTGCTCTAGATCAGGAGTCAGCAGTTCCTCCGTTTTCTCACTCGGAGAATGTATTACCTCCCGTTGGAGTCATAATACAACCGATTCCTCACCACTCCGTGGTCCCGCTACCAGCTGAAGATCCGATACAGGCAGTAAAAGAGTTGAAAGCCCAATTTGATGCCTTGAAGCACAAAGACCAGCTCAAGAAATTGGGAATCAACCGGCCTTACCCGACTATCTGGGAAGAGGCCCCTTTCCCTCCTAAATACAAACCACAGACCATGGCTCTGTTCAAGGGAAAAACATCACCGAGTCAGTACATGAACTACTTCAGTATGATGACGGTGTTATTATAAGGGAATGACGTCCTCCTCACTCGGGTGTTCAAGGGCTCTCTCGGGAGTAGCTTACCAGTGGTACCGCAGCCTGGCGGACAACTGCATTACTTCCTTCGACGACTTCAAGGCTTTATTCTTCGTACGATTCTACGAGGGAGGGATGGACATGTCAATATTCTCTCTCATCGAAGTAAAGCAGAAGGAAAAAGAGGACGTTCGCACCTTAATCGAATTTTTTCGTCAAGCCACTTTGCAAATGCCTTCCGGAGTTCCAGACTCGGTATTGGTCGATATTTGCTGGAAGAACCTTCTTTCCGTTATCTCAGTGTTCACAGGACCATATCAGTTTCATGATTGGCCCTCGTTCATCATCTCTGCGGTAGCCGCCGAGGACAACAGTCGAAAGACGCATGATAATGGCATCATGATCTCTACCTCCGACAGAGGCAAGAGGTCATCCCCCAACAGCGACCGTCCTCGTGTTGCCAAAGAAAAAGAAGCTCTGACAATCAAAACGTCCAGACAAAAGACTACGACAACCACGCAGATGAAACCTAGGACTTCCAGGCCCATTGAAGTATACTCTTTCGACGACGACGATATTCCGAGCATATTCGAGTGTCTCGTCAAAAGCGGCAAGATTACCCTTCCTGAGGAGAAGCGGCCTAATGAAGTCGGCAGTACTAACAACCCCAAGTACTGCATCTTCTATAGATACGTACACCACACTACAAAGGCATATTATGTACTAAAAAGGAAGATCCAGGAGCTGATCGATGCTAAGGCCATCACTCTGCGCAACAGCGAGAAGACGGTCACGGCCAACATGATCTCTCTGCAATTTGGCAATCTGCCTCCCCAAGAAGTCCCGGACGATGTTACACATATTTCCCGGACGACGATGAACATCGTTAATCTCCGTCCCGCTAGGGGTCAAAATCATGACCTGCTACCCCTAACTACCCAGCGAGGCGAGATTATGTGGGTTCATCCAGACCTGGTGTCGGAGATCGAGAATGAAACTCAAGCTGCTAAGGCTAAGTCTAAGAAAAACTCGAAACGTAAACCATGTTACACGGTTACGGTACACTCGGCATCAGAAGACGAGGTCTTGGCTACTGGAACCCGTTCAGGGAAAGCTTACCTCCAGGACTATGGAGCAAGTCAGGAAGATGCACCGGCAGATGCTTCAGCTACCAAGCCTTCAGAACCAGAGCCCGCCGTACCAGAGGCCGGTCCTTCGAGACCAACTTCGGCGGACAGAGGGGAGCAAAAAGAAGTGCGTTTCGATAAACCTGTGAAAAACCTTCGAAACAAAGGTTTAGAGAAGCCGTACAACTTCGACATCCTGGCCTAATTGGCTAATATGCCAGCCAGGTTGTCCATCTTTGAACTACTCAGGCTCTCTCAAGACACTCGTCAAGCCCTGAGTGAAGCATTGATGCAGACGGATGCATACTTGACCCAGCTCAAGTCCCCTGACGAAGAACCCGTGGCGTGTCCTCAATGCCACAGTGTGATGGAGGTGGTCCCGAATATCACTTTCACTCAAGACGACATGCTGTTAAAACTTAACAGGCATGACAGACCCCTCTATTACACCGGGTACGTCGGTTCCCTGGAGGTCGACCGGATTTACATAGATCCGGGATCATCAATCAGCATCATTCCTCATAGTCTGCTTAGACCGCTGAGGATTCCTACCAGCGAATTGGCTTACACCACCACAACAATCGTGGGTTTCAAAGCAAAAAAAAGTAAGCCGTTAGGGAAAATTTGCCTGAGGATCCAGATTGGCAACCACAGATCGGTGGCTACATGTTATGTCATTGATTCAGAGGTGTCCTACAATATTCTGCTGGGCAGACCTTGGATCCACGACCACAACATCATTCCTTCGACTCTATATCATTGCTTTAAATATGTAGACGCCCAAGGAACAGTACAAACGGAGTTTGCTGACCTGAACCCATTCAAAGGAGTAGAATCCTACTACTCTGATGCCGTGTTGTACTCTCAAGACTACACGGAAGAGGTGTCAGCCGAAGTAGAGAAGGAATCCCACCGGGAGCCAGAAGAACCCTCTGCCGAGCAACCCCTGTCAATCAAGGTGAAAAGACGGACTACTCGTCCAAAAGCCATAGAGCCTATGGCTATCCACCTGAACAAAACCAAGTCAGAAAAAGGGGGTGATCCTCTAGTGATCACTTTGAACCATAAGCCTCCACCCTTGGTCATCAACCTTCGGCGCAACAGGCAGCCGATTGATGTAAATACAACCGGGAACAAAGTTTCAGATAATAATAAACATCCTCTTTTCCAGTATATTGACGCTCAAATTCCGAATCAGGAATCCTCTCCCCATGACGATATAGAACCTATAGCGCAAAAATTCTTGGAAGCTATAGATTTCTATCATCCGTATATATGGGAAGTGGTGTTATCATCCAATGTTACCACGATATATAGACCGCATGAGGATTCTATCTTTATTGTCCCGCCTACTTGCAGCAGTCAGCATTCAATAGTCTTCGGCCGCATGCGCAATGAACCGACTGTGCAAGAAGATTCTTCCGATGACGATGCCAGTAAAATGCAGGTTCACAGATACAGCCCGCAAGCTTTGAAGATCATGCAAAGTATGGGTTATAACTTGAAGCTGGAACCAGGTCTCAACTACGGGAAAGGCAGACGAATGCCGCTGCACGGTGATCCCTACTATTAACGAACTCGTATCGGGTTAGGGTATACCACCTCCCTTGCAACTCCTGAGTCAACGAGGATATCTTTTTCTCTTCTCAAAATGGCTCAGCACCCTCCGACTCATCTCATGCTCTCGAACGAACATTATCAGTAAATATGGTAGTAACAGATTCCTTCAAAGCAGACGAAAAAAGAATCTGAACTGTTTGAGAATGACGCTTGGGCTCAACAAATGGATACACAATGGGAGTTCTGCTTCGAGCAGAGTGAACCTCCCACTGAAGATAAAGTTATCCAGATTGACGTTGGGGATACACTTTTGCCAAAGTCGATATTTATCAGTAACAATCTTTTCGAAGCAGAAAGGGAAGAAGTTATCCAGCTGATAAAAGAATATATCGACGTCTTTGCGTGGAATTATGAGGACATGCCAGGCCTTGATCCAAAGGTGGCTACTCATAAGCTCAATATATTGCCCAATTCGAAGCCTGTGAAGCAGCACCAACACCGGTTCCGCCCGGATATGATGGACGCCATTGAAGCTGAAATCAAGAAGTTGATAGCCTGCGGTTTCATCCGGAAAGAACAACATCCCGATTGGATCGCCAATGTTGTCCCGGTCATGAAGAAAAATGAGAAAGTTTGTGTCTGCATCGATTACCGAGATCTGAATGCAGCCTGCCCCAAGGACGAGTTTCCTCTTCCCATTATAGACGTCATGATTGACAATACATGCAGTTTTGAACGTTTGTCTTTCATGGACGGATTTTCAGGATATAATCAAATCAAGATGCATCCTGAAGACGAGAAGCATACTGCCTTCCGGACACCATTGGGGGTATATTGCTATACGGTCATGCCCTTCAGATTGAAGAATGCTGGGGCTACGTTCCAATGGGCTATGAGTAACATATTCTATGAGCATTTATGCAAGACAGTGGAGGGTTACGTGGACGATGTAGCTGTCAAAAGCCGCCTCAAGGATAATCATATCCAAGACTTGAAGACAGTATTTGAGTTGATGCGCCAACATCAACTCAAAATGAATCCTACAAAGTCCTTTCTAGGGGTATCTAGTGGCAAATTCCTAAGATTTTTCATTACCGCCAAAGGCATTCAAGTGGACCCTGATAAAGTCAAGGCCATCTTAGAAATGCGACCACCCCGTAATCTGAGAGAACTCAGGGGATTTTAAGGTCGTCTGGCTTATATCCGGAGATTCATATCCAACCTCTCTGGGAGATGTCAGCCCTTTTCTCGTCTCATGAAGAAAGGTGTATCCTTCACATGGGACGAAGCCTATTAGCAAGCATTTAATGATATCAAACGCTACCTCACTAGCCCGCCAGTTCTGGTGCCTCCCGTCATAGGAAGACCATTTGTGCTGTATGTTTGAGCGATGGATCATTCTCTAGGAGCTCTTCTCGCACAAAAGAATAATATGGGTCATGAACAGGCTATCTACTACCTCAGCAGGATGATGGTCGGAGCCGAACACCGGTACAACCCAGTGGAGAAAGAATGCTTGGCTCTGATGTTCGCTATCCCAAAAATGTGACACTTTGTCACAGGCCAAACCATTCACATCATCTCCAGGATCAATCCTCTTTGGGTACTGATGAACAAGCCAATTGTTCTTAATTCCCGACTCATGACTTGGACGATGTTATTAACACCGTATGACATGGTGTACGTCCCTCAGAAGTCCATCAAAGGCCAAGCGTTGGCTGACTTCCTAGCTGCTCATCCGATCCCGGAGGCCTCCAAACTGTACGAGGACATTCCCGACGAAGTTACAGAATGTAATTCCGTAATAGAAAGCGATGCATGGCATCTATTCTTCGATGGTGCCTCCAGGACTGGTCCCAGGGAAAACGTGGTTTCGGGAGTAGGGATTGTCCTGGTTACTCCTGATAAGCTCCTCATTTACCGAGCATATTCTCTTAGCGAGCCCTGTTCTAACAATGTGGCAGAGTATAATGCTCTACTAATCGGGCTCCAAGTCGCTAAAGAATTGGGCGTCAAATCTCTGGAAGCTTTCGGTGATTCTCTGCTGATCGTTAATCAAGTCAGAGGAATATATGAAGTCCGGAATCCAGACCTCATCCCCTATCACCGTGCAACGGTCGAGATAGCCATGACATTCAAAGGGTTCTTTCTAGAGCATGTACCTCGATCTCAGAATCTGGAAGCTGATGCCCTAGCCAGTCTAGCTGCAGATTTAGCTACCCCTATAAGAAGGCATAATTCGGTGATCCTTCTTAACAGAGATTTATTCTGTGTGAAAAATAACTTTCACATAGAACACATCTACGCTGTGAACACAGATCTTCCCAGGAGAGACTGGAGAAGTCCCTTTATAGATTTCGTAGCATACGGAATCTTGTCGGAGGACCCTAAAGAAGCAGTATCTGTCAAAAGACGATCATTGCGCTTCTATTTTGACGCATCTTCACAATGTCTATATCGCCGGCCTTATGACGGACTATTATTACGATGTCTCTCTGGTGATGAAGCACAGCGGATTATCCGTGAAGCTCACGACGGCGTATGCGGAGCGCATCAACCCGGTCTTAAGCTACAGGATCGTATCAGGAGAATGGGCTATTACTGGCCTACTATGATTACAGATGCAATAAAGTATGTAGGATAATGCAGAGCCTGTCAGGTCCATACAGACTTTATACATCAACCTCCTGAATATCTACATCCTACGGTTGCGTCCTGGCCTTTCGAAGCATGGGGTATGGATATCATTGGTCCTATTCACCCGTCTTCTTTCAGAGGTCACCGGTTCATACTGGCCATCACGGATTATTTCTCCAAATGGGCAGAGGTGATCCCTCTTGCTGAGGTGAAAGCATCTAATGTGATCAGCTTCATCAAGCATCACGTTATTTATCGCTTCGGGATACCCCAGAGGATAATTCATGATAATGGACCTCAATTCATCAGCCAAGCGTTTTATCGATTTTGCGATAAAAATCGGATACAAAATGTGGCCTCTACGGCATATAATCCTGCTGCTAATGGTTTGGCGGAAGCTTTCAACAAAACCATTATCAAGCTTTTAAAAAAGTTTGTCTCTTCGAACAGGAGGGATTGGAATGAGAAGTTGGAAGAATGACTCTGGGCATACCGCACAACGGTACGAGCACCGACAGGTTGCACCCCATTCTCATTATTTTACGAAAGCGAAGCAGTTCTTCCTATCGAGATCCAAATTCCGTCACTCAGGATAGCTGTGGCTAATGAGTTGACTCAAGAAAAGAATGACCTGTTAAGGCTTCAAGAGCTAGAAGGATTAGACGAGAAACGCCTCTAAGCTCAACAGCGCATTGCGTTCTACCAAGCACGTATTTCCAGAGCTTTTAATCAAAAAGTAAAGGAAAGAGTGTTCAAAGTTGGCGAGCTAGTTTTAGCTGTGAGAAGGCCGATGATTCTTACTCACAGGAGTAAGGGCAAATTCCAGCCCAAATGGGAAGGCCCTTATGTCATCGAGACGACGTTCTCAAACGGCGCTTATAGGTTAGCCCAGCCTAATGGAGACCTGTTAATGGCTTCTATCAATGGCAAATTCCTGAAAAGGTACTATGCTTAACCTCCTCTGCTCAAGTGGAATATGGCGAAAACTTCATTCTGACAAAACTACTTCCAAAACGAAACTAGTTGGATCGTATTCTATCATGTCCATATAACCTCTGAATAGATATGTTTAACTAATTTGGAACTTCAAGACCTATCACGTCCATATTACCTCTGATAGTATTTTGTGTACAAATTTTAGCTGAAGCATATTCTATCATGTCCATATAACCTCTGAATAGATATGTCCTACTAAAACTTACCGAGAGTATATCACGTCCATATTACCTCTGATATCACTCTCACCCAAACCTGTCATTTATATTCCAAAATGATGGGTCCACAAAGTCAGATGAAAGCCTCTTTATTATTCCCAAAAAAGAGCAAAATTATATTGGAAAGCAAAAAAGTACATCATTTGGGAGGAGCAGTTAGGTCGCGAATCTACCGTGCCAGAGCAGCCATTCTCTCATCCCTAGAGTTCAAGACGTCAGCGCGAGCACGCTCCAACATTGCTGTATCATTGTTCAAAGCGGATAGCTTAGATCGAGTACGTACGAAACTCGCACGGACAATACTCGCTTGCGTCAGATTCTGCTGGGCGGTCTCCTTCGGATTCGTCAGCACATCTCGAGTTGCCGATGTAGAAGCATGAAAAATATGCTGGATAGCTATACGCAACACGTTGATGCATGGCAGCATAAATAGATGACCTCATAGCCATCAACGTGCAACAGAGCTTTTCCGCTGAGCACAGCGTAAAATATAAGCTCAAGGACCATCTGCGTAATACAGTATGTCCATGCTGCTTCAGCGTAAAAAGGGTGCTACATCACCTTTATGGCATAAAACTCATCCGCTTTCAATGCAACATTGAAGTGTACGAGGAACGCTTTATATTCTTCGAAATGAACCTATCAGATCATGCAATAAACCTGACGTCTGGACTCCTGACAAAGAGTACTGCACGACTACCCAGACGACGGCTATAATGATGGCGCGACACTGCAACCCAGGCTGTCATTTACTGCTATTTCCTTGGCGTAAACCACTTTTATGCATACAAAGGAATATGCTGCCTAGTTTTACACAGGCAGACGTAATCTTCTTACGCTCCATAGAAGACAAATAGCCTGCCACGTCAAAAGCTGCTCTTTGTACAGAACTCGAGGCACGTCTCTGCATTTAATGCGCAAAGTGATGATAGAACTCGAGGCACATCTTTGTATTTAATGCGCAGAAGGGTGGCAGACCTTCAAAACACACCTCTGTATTTAATGCGCAGGATAATAGCGGATCTCTGTATTTAATGCAGGAGATTTGATTAAATGTCACCGAACCATCGTTTAGTGACATCCCCTTTGCGTAAACTGGTTTTACGTATACAAGGAAATACGCTGCCTAGTTTTACACAGCCAGACGTGAGCTTCTTACGCTCCGCAGAAGGCAAACAGGCTGCCACGTCATCAGTTACTTTTTGTACAGGGTTCGAGGCGCGTATCTGCATTTAATGCACAAAATGATGGCAAATCTTCGAAGACACGCCTCTGCATTTAATACGCAGGATGGGGGCAGATCTCTGTATTTAATGCAAGAGATTTGATTATATCTCCAAAAGCCGTAATTTTGGCTAAGACGTCCACATCATCACTTTGGCACATTTTGCCAACTCAGGCCTCAGTCAGGAGAAGAGGATCGGCTATCTTCTGCGCCCACTCGGCTTCTACGCCCACTCGGCTTCTATGCCTACTTGGCTTCTACGCCATGGTGACAGTTATTGGCATCTACGCCAACCTCTTCTACGCGAAGGATAACTACCTACGTGGCTTTTATGCCGTGATCTTTGCAGCAGTTATACGCGTTGTCTCTTAATTGGACACGCGTCACACGCTCATTCAAAAAGTCATTTATACGCGGGCAACGGTTATTTTAACCATCGTATAAAAGGGTGCTATACTTTCCACTACTCGGTTTCTATACCGACTGAGTGGTCACTGTCACTAAAACTCTATAAATAGAGACCTCTATTGACAGAGGTAAAAAGGTCAGAAATTCGTCAAGAAATCCAGTATCAGATCCAAGGTCGAAAAATAAAAGATTGAAAGGTCAAAATTTGGTCGCAGATTTCAAGAGAGAAGAATCCAGAGCTAGGCAAAGGGTAGTAATCGATGACTTTGACATCGAGCATCCACTCTCTTCAGCAACCTTCGAAGCTGTTTTCTGTCTTCTGTGGCACTTCTTCATCATCGTGTGGTCCAAGGGACAAAGTGATCGACTGCAGATCAGACTCCTATAGCAATATTTATCCAGATTAAAAAATTATACTCGACATCCTCGTATAGGATTAATTGTACTACTTGTTTGTAAACATAAAGAGCGGGTTTTCGTATAAAGCCTCATTTTCATATCTTTCGTTTATTTTATCAAACAGCAAGATAGTGACTCTGCTGGGGACATCTTTCTCTTCTGATGAGGAAGCAATTGCTCAACACGATGCAGTATCCGTGGGATCCGTGAAGAAGACACTGGTCGTCCAATTCGACCAGTCTGCCTACGAAGACATGCTTCGAACATGGGGTAGCTCTCACTCTCTCTTTGTCCAAGACAACAGGAACTGCATAAGGTCTGGATGCCCAAGGCATCCTCTACCATTCCTGTCGACTCTCCGATCTCTTCGATCTCTACGACCAACGAGGTTGTAGCATTGCTCCCTCCGCGCCTTGCGCGTAAAATTCAGTCGCCTGTCTCTGACAGGGCAGACAAAACTTTTGGCAATGCCTAAGCGCCAATCCAGAAGTATACTCCATGCCTTGCGCGTAAAATTCAGTCGCCTGTCTCTGTCAGGGCAGACAAAACTTCTGACAATGCCTCAGCGCTAGTCCAGAAGTACATATCGTGCTCTGCGCGTAAAACTCTCTCCCGTCTGTGACGGAATAGACAAAATTTCTGATAATGCCTCAACGCTAAATCAGGAATCCCAAACGCGCTCCGCACATAAAAATGCATCTGCCTTCCGCGGAAAAGAAGATGATCCCTGCAATCTACGCATGGGAAAGCAAGCGGCAGACTACTCAACTTCTCGCCCTTTACGCCAGCAAGGAAAGAATCTGCTTGCCCTCCGGATTACGCGAGAGGCTGACGACCGACTGAGGACATCCTCAGCTTTACGCCAACCAGAGCAGAGCTCCAAATTATGCCAGGAGAAGCCCCTCAGCGTAAAGAAGGCTCAATTTGCGGAAAGATACCCTCCTCGGGGATTATCCGCCACCCAGATGGCCAACCTATTGTATATAGGTGGCACAGGGAAAACTATGGTTCCCAACATTCGCATGCCCACTGATGTGATCAGAAGGAACAAGCCATCATCTTCTGTAAATCCTCCTGACCTGCGTAAGTATTTGATCCAAAAATGCAAGAAGAGGGGATCTTCCAGCATTTTTATTATGCCTCCTAGCGAGCACTGTTGTAATAGTCATAGGATTGTAATTAATTATTGCTGTTCTGAAGCAAAACGGTCAGTTTTTGACCGATTGACCTACTCTCCGTCTTTCCGGGAAGAAGAGCCCACGCATGCATCTGTGAACATGGCTTCACACATACCTAGAGGAAGGTCGGGCTCAAGACGTTATTCCTCTAGAACTCCGAGCCGAAGGAGATTCAACATGCTCCTTAGGAACACGGAAGCTGGGGTGTTCTGAAACACTCGTTCGAGATCACTACAACCGGCTTCGTACTCTTCTGATTCTGATATTGAGGGTCGCCAGTCTCCCGAATCAGACGCCAAAAGTATAGAGTCAACTTCTACAGAGACCTATACTAATCTTTCAATGACACCCAGGGAGATGGAAGTTTATGCCATTGGATATGAACGCGAGGAAGCTTCCCCGTCAGGGAGCACTGAGCAATGCATCACTGTACTGGAGACATCCCTGAAAGAGATGCAATCCATGATGGAAAACATGCACCAGATGATGCTGACTCAATACACAGCTGCTATGGCTCAAGCATCGGTCCCTCCAACTCAGATACGTGTGGGGGTGGACTTACCACCATCCAACACGATCCAAAATCCTGTTCTAGATCAGGAGTCAGCAGTTCCTCCACTTCCTCACTCGAAGAATGTATTACCTCCCGTTGGAGTCGCGATACAACCGATTCCTCACCACTCCGTGGTCCCGCTACCTTCTGAAAATCCGATGCAGGTAGTACGAGAGCTGAAAGCCCAATTTAATGCCTTAAAGCACAAATATCAGCTCAAGAAATTGAGAATCAACCAGCCTTACCCGGCTATCTGGGAAGAGGCCCCTTTTCCTCCTAAATACAAACCACAGACCATAGCTCTGTTCGAGGGAAAAATATCGTCGAGTCAGTACATGAACTACTTCAGTATGATGACGGTGTTATTATAAGGGAATGACGCCCTCCTCACTCGGGTGTTCAAGGGCTGTCTCTCGGGAGTAGCTTGCCAGTGGTACCGCAGCTTGGCGGACAACTGCATTACTTTCTTCGATGACTTCAAAGCCTTATTCTTCACAAAATTCTACGAAGGAGGGATGGACATGTCGATGTCCTCTCTCATTGAAGTAAAGCAGAAGGAAAAAGAGGACGTTCGCACCTTCATCGAACGTTTTTGTCAAGCCACTTTGCAAATGCCTCCCGGAGTTCCAGACTCAGTATTGGTCGACATTTGCAGGAAGAACCTTCTTCCCGTGATCTCGGTGTTCACTGGACCATATCAGTTCCATGATTGGCCCTCGTTCATCATCTCAGCGGTAGCCGCCGAGGACAACAGTCGGAAGGCGCGTGATAATGGCATCATGATCTCTACCTCCGATAGAGGCAAGAGGTCATCCCCCAACAGCGACCATCCCTGCGGTTCTAAAGGAAAAGAAGCTCTGGCAATCAATACGTCCAGACAAAAGACTGCGGCAACCACGCAGACGAAACCTGGGACTTCCAGGCCCATTGAAGTATACTCTTTCGACGACAACGATATTCCGAGCATATTCGAGTGTCTCGTCAAAAGTGGCAAGATTACCCTTCCTGAGGAGAAGCGGCCTAATAAAGTCGACAGTACTAACAACCCCAAGTACTGCATCTTCCATAGATACGTACACCACCCTACAAAGGCGTGTTATGTACTGAAATGGAAGATCCAGGAGCTGATCGATGCTAAGGCTATCACTCTGCGCAACAGCGAGAAGATGGTCACGGCTAACATAATCTCTCTACAATTTGGCAATCTGCCTCCCCAAGAAGTCCCGGACGGTGTTACACCTATTTCCCGGACAACGATGAACATCGTTAATCTCCCTCCGGCTAGGGGTCGAAATCATGACCTGCTACCCCTAACTACCCAGCGAGGCAAGATTATATGGGTTCATCCAGACCTGGTGTCGGAGATGGAGAAAGAGACTCAAGCTGCTAAGGCTAAGTCCAAAAAGAACTCAAAACACAAACCGTGTCACATGGTTACGGTACACTCGGCATCAAAAGACGAGGTCTTGGCTACTGGAACCCGTTCAGGGAAAGCTTACCTCCAGGACTATGGAGCCAGCCAGGAAGATGCATCGGCAGACGCTTCAGCTGCCAAGCCTTCAGAACCGGAATCCACCGTACCAGAGGCCGGTCCTTCGAGACCAACTTCGGTGGACAGAGGGAAGCAAAAAGAAGTACGTTTTGATAAACCTATGAAAAACATTCAAAACAAAGGTTTAGAGAAGCCGTACAACTTTGACATCCTGGCCTAATTGGCTAATACACCAGCCAGGTTGTCCATCTTTGAACTATTCAGGCTCTCTTAAGACACTCGTCAAGCCCTAAGTGACGCATTGATGAAGGCGGATGCATACTTGACCAAGCTCAAGTCCCCTAACGAAGAACTCGTGGCGTGTCCTCAATGCCATAGTATGATGGAGGTGGTCCCGAATATCACTTTCACTCAAGATGACATGCTGTTAAAACATAACAGGCATGACAGACCCTACTATTACATCGGGTACATCGGTTCCATAGAGGTCGACCAGATTCACATAGATCCGGGATCATCAATCAGCATCATTCCTCATAGTCTTCTTAGACCGCTAAGGATTCCTACCAGCGAATTGGCTTACACCACCACTACAATCGTGGGTTTCAACGCTAGAAAAAGTAAGCCATTGGGGAAAATTTGCCTGAGGATCCAGATTGGCGACCTCAGATCAGTGGCTACATGTTATGTCATTAATTCTAAGGTGTCCTACAATATTCTGTTGGGAAGACCTTGGATCCACGACCATAACATCGTTCCTTCGACTCTACATCAATGCTTTAAATATGTAGACGTCCAAGGAACAGTACAAACGGAGTTTGCTGACCTGAACCCGTTCAAAGGAGTAGAATCCTACTACTCTAATGCCGTGTTGTACTCTCAAGACTACACAGAAGAGGTATCCGCCGAAGCAGAGAAGGAATCCCACCGGGAGCCAGAAGAACCCTCTGCCTAGCAACCTCTGTCAATCAAGGTAAAATGACGGACTACTCGTCCGAAAGCCATAGAGCCTATGGCTATCCACCTGAACAAAACCAGATCAGGAAAAGGGGGTGATCCTCTTGTGATCACTTTGAACCAGAATCCTTCACCCTTGGTCATCAACCTTCGGTGCAACAGGCAGCTGATTGATGTAAATGCAATCGGGAACAAAGTTTCAGATGATAATAAATATCCCCTTTTCCAGTATATTGACGCTCAAATTCCGAATCAAGAATCCTCCTCCCATGACGATATAGAACCTATAGCGCAAAAATTCTTGGAAGCTATAGATTCCTATCATCCGTATATATGGGAAGTGGCATCATCATCCAATGTCACCATGACATATGGACCGCATGAGGATTCTATCTTCATTGTCCCACCTACTTGCAGTAGTCAGCATTCAATAGTCTTCGGCCGCATGCGCAATGAACCGAATGTGCAAGAAGATTCTTCCGATGACGATGCCGGTAAAATGTAGGTTCACAGATACAGCCGGCAAGCTTTGAAGATCATACAAAGTATGGGTTATAACTTGAAGCTGGAACCAGGTCTCAACTACGGGAAAGACAGACGAATGCCGCTGCACGGCGATCCCTACTATCAACGAACTCGTTTCGGGTTAGGGTATACCACCTTCCTTGCAACTCCTGAGTCAAACGAGGATATCTTTTCCTCTTCTCAAAATGGTTCAGCGCCCTCCGACTCATCTCATGCTCTCGAACGAACATTATCAGCAAATATGGTAGTGACAGATTCCTTCAAAGCAGACGAACGAGAATCTGAACTGTTTGAGAATGATGCTTGGGCTCAGCAAATGGATACACAATGGGAATTCTGCTTCGAGCAGAGAGAACCTTCCACTGAAGATAAAGTTATCCAGATTAACGTTGGGAATAAACTTTCGCCAAAGTCGATATTTACCAGTAATAATCTTTCTGAAGCAGAAAGGGAAGAAGTTATCCAGTTGATAAAAGAATATATCGACGTCTTTGCGTGGAATTATGAGGACATGCCAGGCCTTGATCCAAAGGTGGCTACTCATAAGCTCAATATATTGTCCGATTCGAAGCCTGTGAAGCAGCACCAACGCCGGTTCCGTCCGGATATGATGGACGCCATTGAAGCTGAAATCAAGAAGTTGATAGCCTGCGGTTTCATCCGGGAAGAACATCATCCCGATTGGGTCGCCAATGTTGTCCCGGTCATGAAGAAAAATGGGAAAGTACGTATTTGCATCGATTACCGAGATCTGAATGCAGCCTTCCCCAAGGACGAGTTTCCTCTTCCCATCACAGACGTCATGATTGATAATACATACCGGTTTGAACGTATGTCTTTCATGGACGAATTTTCATGATACAATCAAATCAAGATGCATCCTGAAGGCGAAAAGCATACTGCCTTCCTGACACCATTGGGGGTATATTACTATACGGTCATGCCCTTCGGATTGAAGAATGCCGGGGCTGCGTACCATCGGGCTATGAGTAACATATTCTATGAGCATTTATGCAAGACAGTAGAGTGTTACGTGGATGATGTAGCTGTCAAAAGCTGCCTCAAGGATAATCACATCCAAGACTTGAAGACAGTATTTGAGTTGATGCGCCAACATCAACTCAAAATAAATCCTACAAAGTCTTTTCTGGAGGTATCTAGTGGCAAATTCCTGGGATTTGTCATTACCGCCAAAGGCATTCAAGTGGACCCTCATAAAGTCAAGGCCATCTTATAAATGCGACCACCCCATAATCTGAGGGAACTCAGGGGATTTCAAGGTCGTCTAGCTTATATCCGAAGATTTATATCCAATCTCTCTGGAGATGTCAGCCCTTTTCTCGTCTCATGAAGAAAGGTGTATCCTTCGCATGGGACGAAGCCTGTCAACAAGCGTTTAATGATATCAAACGCCACCTCACTAGTCCGCCAGTTCTGGTACCTCCCGTCATAGGAAGACCATTCGTGCTGTATGTTTGAGTGATGGATCATTCTCTGGGAGCTCTTCTCCCACAAAAGAATGATATGGGTCATGAACAGGCTATCTACTACCTCAGCAGGATGATGGTCGGAGCCGAACACCGGTACAATCCAGTAGAAAAAGAATGCTTGGCTCTGATGTTCGCTATCCAGAAAATGTGGCACTATGTCACAGGCCAAACCATTCACATCATCTCCAGGATCAATCCTCTCCGGGTATTGATGAACAAGCCAAGTGTTCTTAATTCCCGACTCGCGACTTGGGCGATATTATTAACACCATATGACATGGTGTACGTCCCTCAGAAGTCCATCAAAGGCCAAGCGTTGGCTGACTTTCTAGCTGCTCATCCGATCCCGGAGACCTCCAAACTATACGAGGACATTCCCGACGAAGTTGCAGAATATAATTCTGCAATGGAAAGCGATGCATGGCAACTATTCTTCGATGGTGCCTCCAGGACTGGTCCCAGGGGAAACATGGTTTCGGGAGTAGGGATTGTCCTGGTTACTCCTGATAAGCTTGTCATCTACCGAGCATATTCTCTTAGCGAGCCATGTTCTAACAATGTGGCTGAGTATAACGCTCTACTAATCGGGCTCCAAGTCGCTAAAGAATTGGGCGTCAAATTTCTGGAAGCTTTCGATGATTCTCTCCTGATCGTCAATCAAGTTAGAGGAATATATGAAGTCCGGAATCCAGACCTCATCCCCTATTAGCGAGCAGCGGTCGAGATAGCCATGAGATTCAAAGGATTCTTCCTAGAGCATGTACCTCTATCTCAGAATCTGGAAGCTGATGCCCTAGCCAGTCTAGCTGCAGATTTAGCTACCCCTATAAGAAGGCAGAATTCGGTGATCCTTCTTAACAGAGATTTATTCTGTGTGAAAAATAACTTTCACATAGAACACAGCTACGCTGTGAACACTGATCTTCCCAGGAGAGACTGGAGAAGTCCCTTTATAGATTTTGTAGCATACATAATCTTGCCGGAGGACCCTAAAGAAGCAGTATTCGTCAAAAGACGATCATTGCGCTTCTATTTCGACGCATCTTCACAATGTCAATATCGCCGATCTTATGACAGACTATTATTACGATGTCTCTCTGGTGATGAAGCACAGCAGATTATCCGTGAAGCTCACGACGGCGTATATGGAGTGCATCAACCCGGTCCTAAGCTACAGGATCGTATCAGGAGAATGGACTATTACTGGCCTACTACGATCACAGATGCAATAAAGTATGTGAGACAATGTAAAGCCTGTCAGGTCCATGTGTCACGCCCCGATCTTCCGCAGGCAAATCGGCCATTCCCGCTAGGCGGGAATCACCCTCGCCAGCGCTCCCGCGGAACGATCGCTTAACCTATCCGGGCGTGATGCCGCACGAGCGTGATCCGCGCCCGTGCAAGGCCATGGTTTATTGGCTGGCGGCAAGAGTTTTAAGCCACAGAGTCGCACAAATTGTCCGAGTGCAGCGGAGTCATGAACGCATAGGCGATCGGTAACAGGTTCACTGAGTCGACAATATAGCAGAAGCATCGAAACAAGTAAAGCAATCTCTTTATTGATATGAAACATGTATTACAGGCGGCGTATAGCCGAGATTACAAGTCGCTCAAGCCTCTCTCTTTGAAACAGTAAAAGCGTGCCAAGTGGCTATAACTGTGGAATGAATATACAGGCGATGGTCACAACTTATGTCTTGTATATGTGCTTCAATCCCAGACGCACCGTTGTAAGGCTTCAGAGGGAACTCCTGGCCTTAGCACGCACGAAGGAGGCGTTCGTACCGCACGAGGTTCTCCCGCACCCTGCATATCAAACTGGTGGATTATCAGTACATTGAATACACTAGTGGGGAAGCTACTCGCCCGCTCGACAAATCCAAATACGTAATACAGGTTTCGTGTACAACTATTAAGTTGTCTTTCTAGTTGCCTTAGGATCAGTTTCATGCAAATATTGAATAGCCTAACGTGTCGGGCAGTGCGCCGTGCGATGTTAGAGGAAACACGACGAGACTTACCAACTTACCATCTCCTTCTCTGTCCAAGGCAAACACGTTAATTCACGCGCGGGCAAGTATAACATTCAGGAGGCATAACATATGCAAACACGAGGGTCATTTTAACAGGATCGTTCAGGTATTTAGTTGTTCTTGATGCGATGCAGTGACTCGCACGCGGATAGCCGCTAAGCGAGGATGACTTATCTATATGAACTCGGTCTCTGGCAAAGCCATTATGGACACTAGTCTTAAACGAGAGTAGTTTGCAACGAAAGTACAGTGGTGCTACAAGCTATCTCGTTTAGTACAGTAGACTATACAGTAAGTTCAGCCATGGAGCGGATGGTATGCAGCGAAAGAACGGTGGGTGCTGCACACTATCTCGTCCAGTACAATTGGCTGAAACAGTGGAGTTCCATCCGGATCGGAGCGGCCCCAGTGCCCCGGAGATCGTCCGTGGAACTATGCCTCGTTTCTGAGTTGTCCGCGACATGCAGGTCAGGGTCAGGGTCAGTTTCCCCTTTACTAGATACTCGAGTACTGTAGAACAGGAGTACAGTGGTACAGTGGTACAGTGGTACAGTAGAACAGTATAACAGTAGTACAGTAGTGCACGATTACAGGAGGTGCTTGAATCATGATTCTGTACAATGATTAACTTGTCTTGATGCATTCCCCTGGTTCGGGGCTGCCTGGTGACCTAACGGTCCCGGATACTCGCAGGAACATTCAGGCACGGAACGACTACGTAGTAGTCTCCCGGGGTTTGGATGAAAATACGGTAACAATCAAGCAGACAAGCATGCGTTTCTAAGGAACATAAGCAGGCACGTTGCTCGGGCCCGAAGGTAGTCCGAGAGATGAAACCGTTAAGGGACTTAGCATGCGAGGGTCTGAGTATAAGCAGTATTTCATTTCCATGTTCTAGCAAGCAATACAAGTTGGGATTATTCCCTTAGCTAGGTGCGTTGGATTTATTAGCATGCAGGGGGTGAATCACCTAGCGACTAGCATAAACATTCCAGATTTTATGTGTGCTGGCTAAGCAAAGACAAGTTTACCGTAGCCACCCACCTTAGCGATGATTCGCCTCGGTAGAGCGATACGTCTGAGCGAGCCTCTGAAAGTCCAAGCCGGATTCCTGTAGGGACAAGTCTGGATATCCTTTGCTTCTTGATCGAGGCAAAGCAGGTCGGGACAGCTGCACGATTGCCGATTGAGACGGCAGTCCGCTTGAACGGAATGGGGTGTTACATCCTACCCAACTTAGAAAAAGTCTCGTCCTCAAGACTTACTAAGGACAAGCAGTAATCTAGGGTTGAGGCAATCCTAGACAAGTCGTTTATACTTGCTCATTTGGATCTTCACTTGCACAAGCTTCAAAATCAGCATATCGCTTAGACTGGATCGTGCGTACTTTCGAAGGTACCTTCTAGCGTGAACACGTCAACCAGCTCAGTGATAGCGAAGTCTTAGCACTCGAGTTTCACCTTTTCTAAGTCTTGGATGGTGCACTAGTTCAAGGCGTCCCTCGAATAGATGCATTCAACCAAACTTAGGGTTAGTGAAAATCGGACAAGCTACTAGCGATACTCTCAAGGGTTCGCACAGGTTGGCACAAAGGCCACTCGCAGCATACAACCAGATAAGCAAGCATAACATTCAAAATGCATTTTGAAAGTATTTAGACTTATTGTTGGAACATTCCACCGAGGCATTGAGAGAGAGCGTGTACATAACCTACGAACGAGCTTTCGAAACAGAGATATCGAATTGAGGACAAAGGCGTAGAAGCCAGGCTCTGATACCAACCTGTTACGCCCCGATCTCCCGCAGGCAAATCGGCCGTTCCCGCTAGGCGGGAATCACCCTCGCCAGCGCTCCCGCGGAACGATCGCTTAACCTATCCGGGCGTGATGCTGCACGAGCGTGATCCGCGCCCGTACAAGGCCATAGTTCATTGGCTGGCGGCAAGAGTTCTAAGCCACAGAGTCGCACAGATTGTCCGAGTGCAGCGGAGTCATGAACGCATAGGCGATCGGTAACAGGTTCACTGAGTCGACAATATAGCAGAAGCATCAAAACAAGTAAAGTAATCTCATTATTGATATGAAACATGTATTACAGGCGGCGTATAGCCGAGATTACAAGTCGCTCAAGCCTCTCTCTTTGAAACAGTAAAAGCGTGCCAAGTGGCTACAACTGTGGAATGAATATACAGGCGATGGTCAGGCGATGTTCACAACTTATGTCTTGTATATGTGCTTCAGTCCCGGACGCACCGTTGCAAGGCTTCAGAGGGAACTCCTGGCCTTAGCACGCACGAAGGAGACGTCCGCACCGCACGAGGTTCTCCCGCACCCTGCATATCAAACTGGTGGATTATCAGTACATTGAATGCACTGGTGGGGAAGCTACTCGCCCGCTCGACAAATCCAAACACGTAATACAGGTTCCGTGCACAACTATTAAGTTATCTTTCTAGTTGCCTTAGAATCAGTTTTATGCAGATATTGAATAGCCTAACGTGTCGGGCAGTGCGCCGTACGATGTTAGAGGAAACACGGCGAGACTTACCAACTTACCATCTCCTTCCCTGTCCAAGACAAACACGTTAATTCATGCACAGGCAAGTATAACATTCAGGAGGCATAACATATGCAAACACGAGGGTCATTTTAACAGGATCGTTCAGGTGTTTAGTTGTTCTTGATGCGATGCAGTGACTCACACGCGGATAGCCGCTAAGCGAGGATAACTTATCTATATGAACACGGTCGCTGGCAAAGCCATTATGGACACTAGTCTTAAACGAGAGTAGTTTGCAACGAAAGTACAGTGGTGCTACAAGCCATCTCGTTTAGTACAGTAGACTATACAGTAAGTTCAGCCATGGAGCGGATGGTATGCAGCGAAAGAACGGTGGGTGCTGCACACTATCTCGTCCAGTACAGTTGGCTGAAACAGTGGAGTTCCATCCGGATCGGAGCGGCCCCAGTGCCCCGGAGACCGTCCGTGGAACTATGCCTCGTTTCTGAGTTGTCCGCGACATGCAGGTCAGGGTCAGGGTCAGTTTCCGCTTCACTAGATACTCGAGTACTGTAGAACAGGAGTACAGTGGTACAGTGGTACAGTGGTACAGTAGAACAGTATAACAGTAGTACAGTAGTGCACATTTACAGGAGGTGCTTGAATCATGATTCTGTACAGTGATTAACTTGTCTTGATGCATTCCCCTGGTTCGGGGCTGCCTGGTGACCTAACGGTCCCGGATACTCGCCGGAACATTCAGGCACGGAACGACTACGTAGTAGTCTCCCGGGGTTTGGATAAAAATATGGTAACAATCAAGCAGACAAGCATGCGTTTCTAAGGAACATAAGCAGGCACGTTGCTCGGGCCCGAAGGTAGTCCGAGAGATGAAACTGTTAAGGGACTTAGCATGCGAGTGTCTGAGTATAAGCAGTATTTCATTTCCATGTTCTAGCAAGCAATACAAGTTGGGATTATTCCCTTAGCTAGATGCGTTGGATTTATTAGCATGCAGGGGGTGAATCACCTAGCGACTAGCATAAACATTCCAGATTTTATGTGTGCTGGCTAAGCAAAGACAAGTTCACCGTAGCCACCCACCTTAGCGATGATTCGCCTCGGTAGAGCGATACGTCTGAGCGAGCCTCTGAAAGTCCAAGCCGGATTCCTGTAGGGACAAGTCTGGATATCCTTTGCTTCTTGATCGAGGCAAAGCAGGTCGGGACAGCTGCACGATTGCCGATTGAGACGGCAGTCCGCTTGAACGGAATGGGGTGTTACACCATGCAGACTTTATACATCAACCTCCTGGATATCTATATCCTACGGTTGCGTCCTGGCCTTTTGAAGCATGGGGTATGGATATCATTGGTCCTATTCACCCGTCTTCTTCCAGAGGTCACCGGTTCATACTGGCCATCACGGATTATTTCTCCAAATGGGCAGAGGCGATCCCTCTTGCTGAGGTGAAGGCATCTAATATGATCAGCTTCATCAAGCATCACGTCATTTATCGCTTCGGGATACCCTGGAGGATAATTCATGACAATGGACCTCAGTTCATCAGCCAAGCGTTTCATCGATTTTGCGATAAAAATCGGATACAAAATGTGGCCTCTACGGCATATAATCCTGCTGCTAATGGTTTGGCGAAAGCTTTCAACAAAACTATTATCAAGCTCTTAAAAAAGTTTGTCTCTTCGAATAAGAGGGATTGGAATGAGAAGATGGGAGAATGTCTCTGGACATACCGCACAACGATATGAGCACCGACAGGTTGCACCCCATTCTCATTAGATTTTGGGAGCGAAGCAGTTCTCCCCATCGAGATCCAAATTCTGTCACTCAGGATAGCCGTGGCTAATGAGTTGACTCAAGAAAAGAATGACCAGGTAAGGCTTCAAGAGCTAGAAGGATTAGACGAGAAACGCCTCCAAGCTCAACAACGCATCACGTTCTACCAAGCACGCATTTCCAGAGCTTTTAATCAAAAAGTAAAGAAAAGAGTGTTCAAAGTTGGCGAGCTAGTCTTAGTTGTGAGAAGGCCGATGATTCTTACTCACAGGAGTAAGGGCAAATTCCAGCCCAAATGGGAAGGCCCTTATGTGATCGAGACGAAGTTCTCAAACGATACTTACAGGTTAGCCAAGCCTAATGGAGACATGTTAATGGCTCCTATCAATAGCAAATTCCTGAAGAGGTACTATGCTTAACCTCCTCTGCTCAAGTGGAATATGTCGAAAATCTCATTCTGACAAAACTACTTCCAAAATGAAACTAGTTGGATCGTATTCTATCATGTCCATATAACCTCTGAATAGATATGTTTAACTAATTTGGAACTTCAAGACCTATCACGTCCATATTACCTCTGATAGTATTTTGTGTATAAATTTTAGCTGAAGCATATTCTATCATGTCCATATAACCTCTGAATAGATATGTCCAACTAAAACTTATCGAGAGTATATCACGTCCATATTACCTCTGATATCACTCTCACCCAAACCTGTCATCTATATTCCAAAATGATGGGTTCACAAAGTCAGATGAAAGCCTCTTTATTATTCCCAGAAAGAGCAAAATTACATTGAAAAGCAAAAGTACATTATTTGGGGGGAGCAGTCAGGTCGCGAATCTGCTGCGCCAGCGCGGTCATCTTCTTAGTCCTGGAGCTCAAAACAATTGTGCGGGCCCGCTCCAGCCGTGCCTCGTCATTGCTCTGGAGGGACAGTTTGGATCTAGCCCGAACAAAACCAGCACGGGCAACTCCTGCACGCGCCAAGTTCTGTTGAGCTAGGCCCCGACGACCATTCACCACATCTAGAGCTTTCGACGACTGAGAAGCCCACTCCTTTGCCTGAGCAAGTTTTGCTTCCAGTTTGCGGACCCTCGCTATATTTCCTTCATGCTCGGCCTGGCACTTCGTTTGAAGAGGAATGACCTCCTCCAGGACAGCTTTTTCTTCGTCCATCTTCTGCTGATGTGCCCGGATGGATTTATTTAGGGTTTCCATCTGTTCAGCAAGCTGCACAGTCAGGGAGTCAAACCTAGCCTGGACCAGGTCGTCAATGCTGCCTCGAGATAGCTGTTGATATTCGTTAATGGGTTCCTCCAAACCATTAACTATCTGCTCCAGTGTATCAGCTACCCCAGTGTCGTTAAAGTCCCTGATCGGCACTGTCGTGAATTGGGAGGACCTCTTCAGAGACTCAAAGCTCAGATTCTTCTCCAACACCATTGATATTAATGTTTTCATAGTGGTGTAGAAGATACCAATATACTGCTCAGTCAGCATAGCCAGATCAGAATGAACGCTGGGAGTGGCTACGATATTGGCGAACCTCTCTCCAGGAACGACCGTAAATGATGTTGCCACAGCCGTCGCCTGAACATGTGGTGCTACAAAAGAATAAGCGCCAACACCGGATGAAGTGACCGGCGTACTCAAAGGAGGCATTGTCGCAATGACAGGCTTGTCCTCCTCTTGAGATATCAGAATCTCTTCGACGGGCGAGCCGGCACCCGAAAGTGTCTCCTCTTCAAATTCAGGCACCTCCATGTCACCGCCAGGACCTGACACAGAGCCAAAGGGCGCATCTATACTACCCTTCCCGAAGATATCTTCTCCTGAAAAGAAGACAAAAGGAAGTTAATATTGAAATGATGTTAACTTTTCTAAAAAGAGGCGTAAAGACGACGTTTACCCATGGCCGATGGTGTATATGTCGCGTCTGCGGCCAGTACAGCTAAATCATTTCTTAATGATGCTAGGCAAGCTGTCATACCTGGAGAAGGTGGTGTGTCAACCGACACTGGCAAATATTCTTCCAGGCCCTCATCAAGTTCCAGCCGAGGTTCATCAGGTGGAATCTCGCTGGGTGCACCTACAGAAACGGTAGGGGTCTCTCCCGATGCTGATCTGGATAAAGGTATACGGAATCTTATTGTGCTCGCCCCGAAGGCGATCTCGTTTCACTACCCGAAGCGGTAGCAGCGACAGCAGCCTCCAGCAGGAATTCTCCGACACCACCAGCCAGAACATTAGAGGTTCCCTCTCTAAAAGGAGAGGAACCTCCAATCAAAGAATCATCCCCAACATGGGGAGATGCAAGCTCACTTCTAGGATCCTCATTACCAGGAATCCGGAGAGGACGAGTAACCGTCTTCTTCTTCCTCTTGCGAGGGGAAGTCTCCTTCGGAGCAAGAGCCCTTCGCTTCCCAGAAATTACCAGAGCCCCTGCAGGCGGAGGTATTTTACCCCTCGGTACCGACAACAGAGGCTCATCCGGAGTAACGGACTCTTCACCCTCGTCAAAAGAAACTGAGGGGATTTTGACTCTTTCCCCAGGCTTGGAAGAGGGCATCCTAAAACTTCCATGCATATCAAAATCGCGATGGAAGGTGTTGGTTGTCACGTAGAACTGGGCATACGAATGGAGAATGCGCAGCTCCATGGAAAGTGAAATTACGGACACGATAAAAGTTGCTTCAGTGCAACCCATGATGAAATATCGCCATCCTCTGGCTCCATCAATGAGTCCACCCCTGGACCTGAAGCTGGTGACGGCATTGCCCACGTGCAACTGGTCATACCCGAATTGCCTGGCGAACCGACTAGGCAGGTAGGGCTCCACGAAGCAATGGTCTTCGCTTCTATACAGTAAATAGGATGGTCTAATGCAGACCAACCAATTAAAAGCCTCAGGAGAAAGAATGGTCTGCCCATCGCCTACATCCTGAAGTCTGATCCCCTTTTGATTGAGATGTACAGAGGGGACAGTGCAGAAAAGCTTCCAGCTGTGACTGAAGTTCAGCACCCGCCGACAGTCTAAAACTGTGGTCACATTCCAGGAGAAATTCTTGTAGTTCAACAAGAAACTACCCCCCGAACTACTGCCAGAGCCGGGAGACATAGCCCTGGGGTTATGGAGAATTAACCATCCCATCAAATACAGGTATGGTAATTCTACCCTGGGAAAACTATCACGCCGAGTTTCATCGGCGAGCAGACAGTCAGTCATGGCCCTCAGGCCAGCTTGTATACGGCACACCATGGCAGGGAGCAAGCCCAGTCTTGCCCCGAACACCAGACACACTTCAGGCCATAGCGTGTTGCGGTGAATACGGTCGGCAGAGGCGATGCCGGGTACCACCAGTCGGCGCAGCAATATGGAGAGGAAGCCAGCCAGTTGAGCTTCCTTAGACAGAGGCCTGCGGCAATGCCTCAAATAGCTGTAGGCCTTAGTGCCTGCAGGATATTTCCCTATCCCTTTATCGAGAATCTGGTCCGGAGCCCCAACATCCTCCATAAGATCGTCGACTACCTGAGCAGTAAGCACGCTCAGAAGATTCATAGGCTGATCCTTGCTATCCAAGACCTTCTCCGGCTTAGCATTTCTGGCCCGGTGAAAGAAGAGGTAGGATGCCCATTTATTGATGTGAGCCAAATCTGAAGGCTCACCATAAAAAGTGGTGCAAGCGAGGTAGTGGCACATCAGCTCCTGGTACACGGCCACTACCGGAGGGTCTGAATCCCCCAACTCCCAGTTCGTGGGAACATACTCTTCATATGGAGTATCCTCCATCGGCAGTCTCGAGATCTCTGCCATCTCGTGAAGGGCCAATCCCAACTCTCCCAGTGGAGTGGCAAAAGTCCCGGTGAGCGAGATATATCGCTCCATCAGAGCCAGAAACAGATTGGGGTTGGGAGGTAACCCAACACTGGTAGCGCTCACAGCTGCAAACAGACCGATGCTCTCCAGCTCAGTCTGAAAATACTTCAGGGCCCAGTCAGCTAAGTGAGCCCATCGAAGATTTGTTGGGGTGATCCACCCATTCCACCGAGGATTCACCTTGGGGTATACTCCTCCGTGCCCCATAAAAGCATTGCAGAAAGTCGGTAGTTGCACCAGCTGGAGCACCAAGCTGTCTTCACTCGGGACACTTCCCGGGTACAGTCCCCTGAACGACATTATAGAGCCGGAAGGGCGGCTGACAAACGACCCCTGGTCAGCTCCTTTCAGGTGAAATATCTTCTTCGCCCGACCGTGAAGATCGGGAGTCAGCGTCCACGACATCCTCCTGGGATATATAGCATGGAAGAATGCCGAGAAGGGATAGTCTCTCAGCATCTTGGGCAGATACAAGACCAAGCCCCCGGCAGGGAAAACACAGAGTTCTTTCTTGGGCTTCGTCTGGGACTGCTTGTCAATCATGTCCCCGAAGAAAAAAGCCGACTTTATATATTGATCCTCGTCTATGTACGTCAGGGGCTCTCCATTAATCATGTTCAGTAGCGTTCGCTCGCCCTAAGCCGATATCAAAATTTTCCTTCCTTCGGGATATTGGGGCCCGGAGATAGGAAATGTCACGTGCGACAGATCCTCCAGATAGTTGGAATGCAGCATTCCGGCAGCAGAACCCATCACATCGGCTAGCAGAGACGCATGCAAGTTAACTGCAAGAGTGCAAGAAAAATACATCAGTTCCTATACTAGACTGAACAAATCTTGCAGCATATGCCAAAAAAATCAACAGTCTGTGCTTTACGCCAAGGCTGTAAAAACTTGAGCTTTTACACTGGAATCCATTTCCTAAACGTAAAATTCAAGGTTGGCAGTATACAGTCTGTGCTTTATGCCAGACTGATAAAGTTGAGTTATTATGCCATAATTTTCATCCAGAAGCGTAACACTCAAATTTTATACGCCAAGTTTCGACAGTCTGTGCTTTTACGCCCGACTGCGAAGATATGGAGTTTTTACGCTGACACATTAGAAATATGGGCGTAAAAGATGAAACGTCTCTGTGCATCATCTTCCTCGAAGAGGCTATCAGCACAGAAGACTTCCTAGCGCGTTCACGTACAACGTGTGCGAAGGATTTTCAGTCGTTCTCTTTCGTCCCAAAAGCTCTACCTCTAAGGCCGGGTGCGCTGCTCGTCGGCGGGACACTTCGTTCAGAATGAAGTTCGCCTTGCCTGACCGAAGTTGCCCTCGCTTGGACAGAAGAGCGAGAAGAAGAATCAATATTCTTTCCCTGAGAGGGGAGTTGTTTCGGGGCCATTACTGAAAACTTTGAAGGCTCGGAGAGGAAACGAAAAAGAACTCGAACAGTCGAAGGCTTTCTTTCGCAGAAGACGGATGAAAAGTTTTTCTCTCAAAAGCTTAGGATATATATAGAGTTCGGATGGACTCCTCGAATCCCGAACCAAATCTCATAATTAATATTCAGTTATGATTGGTTACTACGTCAGCCTATTACTCAAAGAAGGCGGACAGTCAGCGAATTCGAAAAGTTTTTGTGCAAAGCAGATTCGTAATTTTTACGCTAAGGAGCTTTCTACGCTCGACAGCTACAGATCTACGGTTTTACGCTCACAGGCTATAAGTCTATGGTTTTAAGCCTGGATGCTTTTATGCCCGGTAGCTTTTATGCTCGAGAGGCTACAAACCTACGACTTCACGCTCAGCAGCTACAAATCTATGATTTCACGCTCAGTGGCTTTTACGCTCAGAGGCAACAGATCCACAACTTCACGCTCGGAAGATTTCCTTTTCAGAAGCTATAAATCTACAGTTTCTACGCCCAGATGCTCTCATGCTCAGCAGCTTTTACGCTTGAGAGGCTACGAACTTATAATTTTATGTTATGACTTTCCGTACATCTGAAAAATACGCATGCCAGAGTACGCGTATATCTGAACGATTCTCAAGGCGGTCAATTACAAGAGTTCACACAGAAGATACTCCTTCTTGACCTCAAAATATCCCAAGTACCCGAAGCATACAGAGTTTAACATTGAAAATGACTCTTCTCCTTGGGTCAATTGGAAGTTCATCCAGACTCCAATCTGAATATTTCATCTACAAATTCAAGATGGCGACTCAATTTTTGATAGCCATTTCTCGCCCTGTTCCAAGGAATTTTCGAGAAATCATTCTTGAAGATGATGTCTGAACAAGAATTCTGTTTATCAGAAGTGACAGTTCAGAATTTTATGCGGTTCCTCATTCCTAACAGCAGGACAGTTCGAATACTCGAATGTTAAGCGGCTTTCTACGCATCCCTAGTTATGCGTAAATGACAGGACGGGACCTAGCACTCTTTCTATCAGAGTCGGCGTAAAGTTACCAGACGTGTTGAAGCTACACATATTCAGACTTCACAGCAAAGTATATGGCAAAATAATCATATGCACAGAAGAAGACGATTTTATTCATTTTTATGATTACATATGAGGGAAATCCAATCTACAATGGGTTTTTCTTCATTTTCATGATTACATATGAGGGAAATTCCGTCTACAAAGGATTTCTTTGTCGTCGTCGGAAGACCTCCCCCAGAGTCTGTTCTGCCAGGTTCTCGCATTGTTGGGCTTCTTCATCCATCTTCTCCAACAGTTAGTCGGTTTCCGTAACCGAATAACAAGAAAATAATACATGGCGGGAGGATACAGAACTGGGCATGCATAAATGATGCAGATCCCATGCTCCGTACGCCATGACAGATTGAGTTGAGGTATTTCACCCAACTCAATACTCGAGGACAGAGCTAGTTTCTGCTCTGGTCCACGAAAGTATCAGGAGAAGATACCGCTTGCAAGCTGTGTGGTCAAATACGACCCTCCCTCTCTCCGAAAGAACCGCCATACAAAGTTGCTGATTATCCCGAGCAAAGGAGGTTATGATATCCTTCCATGATCTATCGTTGCAGAGGATATTTGCTCGAAGACGCTGTCTTTTTTGGCTCCTTACATGCTGGAAGAACATGGTCTTCTTCTTTCTCTAGTCGACCCGACGAACTCCGGCGATCATCTCTGTGTGGTGAAGGAAATGTGGGAAGAACAGGTTAACTCCTCAGCCTTTTATAGGCAAGAGAGAACCCTCCGAATCCCAATGGATCCCTAATAACTCCGCCATAAAGTCAGCCTTGAAGGACGTGTCAGACTTGACCGTTTTATGCTTCATTCAAAGCGTTTCAAATTACGAGGAATTTAAAAGCTTTGAAGGGGGTCTTGTAGAAGCTTGAAAAATACGCTGGATAGCCATACGCAGCATGTTGATGCTGGGTAGCGTAAAAAGATGACCTCAGAGCCATCAACGTGCAACAGAGCTTTTTCGCTGAGCACAGCATAAAATATAAGCTCAAGGACCATCCACGTAATGCAGTATGTCCAGGCTGCTTCAGCGTTAAAAGGGTGCTACATCGCCTTCATGGCGTAAAACTCATCCGCTTTCAATACAGCATTGAAGTGTACGAGGAACGCTTCATATTCTTTAAAATAAACCTGTCAAACCATGCAGTGAATCTATTGTCTGAACTCCTGACAAAGAGTACTGCACGACTACCCAGGCGATGGCTATAATGATGTCGCGATACTGTAACCCAGGCTGTCATTTACTGCCATTTCCTTGGCGTAAACCGCTTTTACGCATACAAAGGAATACGCTGCCTAGTTTTACACAGGCAGACGTGAGCTGTTTATGCTCCGCAGAAGACAAACAGACTGCCACGTCAAAAGCTGCTCTTCGTACAGAGCTCGAGGCACGTCTCTGTATTTAAAACGCAGAGTGATGGCAGAGCTCGAGGCACGTCTCTATATTTAATGCACAGAATAATGGCAGATCTTCGAGACACGCCTCTGCATTTAATGCGCAGAATGATGGCAAATCTTCAAGACACGCCTCTGGAATACGCCGCCTAGTTTTACACAGGCAGACGAGAGCTTCTTACGCTCCGCAGAAGGCAAACAGACTGCCACATCATCAGGTGCTCTTCGTACAGGGTTCGAGGCACGTATCTGCATTTAATACGTGGAATAATGGCAAAATCTTCGAGACACGCCTCTGCATTTAATACGCAGGATGGGGGAAGATCTCTGCATTTAATGCAAGAGATTTGATTATATCTCCAAAAGCCGTAATTTTGGCTAAGACGTCCACATCATCACTTTGGCATATTATGCCAACTCAGGCCACAGTCAAGGGAGGAGGATCAGCTATCTTCTGCGCCCACTCGGCTTCTACGCCTACTCGGCTTCTACGTCCACTCGGCCTCTATGCCTACTCGGCTTCTACGCCTACTCGGCTTCTATGCCTACTTGGCTTCTACGCCATAGTGACAGTTATTAGCTTCTACGCCAACCTCTTCTACGCGAAGGATAACTACTCGGTTTCTACACCGACTGAGTGGTCACTGTCACTAAAACTCTATAAATAGAGACCTCTATTGACAGAGGGAAAAGGTCAAAAATTGGTCAAGAAATCCAGTATCAGAACCAAGGTCAAAAAATAAAAGATTGAAAGGTCGAGATTTGGTCGCAGATTTCAAGAGAGAAGAATCCAGAGCTCAGGCAAAGGGTAGTGATCTACAACTTTGGTATCGAGCATCCACTCTCTTCAGCAACCTTTGAAGCTGTTTTTTGTCTTCTATGGCACTTTTTCATTATCGTGTGGTCCAAGGGACAAAGTGATTGACTGCAGATCAGACTCCTATAGCAATATTTACCCAGATTAAAAAATTATACTCGACATCCTCGTATAGGATTAATTGTACTGCTTGTTTGTAAACATAAAGAGCAGGTTTTTGTATAAAGCCTCATTTCCATATCTTTCGTTTATTTTATCAAACAACAATAGGCTCTTCATTACTATTGTCATTGAGCTTCTTCTTCTTTTATCTCTCAAGCTTTAGATTTTTTTTGAAGTTCCTGGTGATTAGGGCAACTTTTTATCTTGAGATTCATCATCATCAGAGTCGTAGTTGGTGACATTCTTGTGATGTGCTTTGAAAGTAATCATCTTTTCCTTTGGAGTAGGATCTTCAAATTCTTTCAGATCCAGATCGTGAGTTATTAGCTTGCCCATGAATATTTTGAGGGTCATTGTGATGAGATCATTCCCTTTTATGATTGTAGTGGCCTTGGAATTTTAGTTCTTGGTAAGTTCTCAGAGTACTTTATGAATTTTCTCGTGATTGTTGTACTTCTTGCCAAGAAAGGATAGAGGATTGATGATGTCAAGAAATTTTGTGAATATTTGAGTGATCATCTCATTTGGCTTTATTTTGAATTCTTCATATGTCACTAACATATTTTCTAGGAAAGAGTATTTTGGTTATTTTATAATTAATTAAATATTATGCATGTTAAATATTATTTATTGTATAATTATTTATTTTTAGATGCTAAATTTTAATTGGACTTGTGTCAGTGGTCCTAACTAGATTAGACTAGACTCATGGACCAATATATAATTCTAGTTAGATTGAGCCCAACAAACAAACCCAATAGTTAGCCCATTCATTAGGAGGATGACTTAATTAGTTAAACCAATTGGATTATAACCTTTCTTCCTTAATTAATTCCTTCATGACAAGCCCTAAGGGATATTATGGACTTTTCATAGTAACTTGGAGTAGGTGCTAGGCCGTCCATAGGAGAGGGGATGAGAGAGACTCTCTCTCTCTCTCTCTTCATCCATTCATCCAATTCTAGATATAGAATTTCTTACTTCTAAATTCCTTCATCTCTATACCAATCCCTACCCAAATTCCTTCATAATTCCTTCTCTACTCACCATTAAAGGCTATTGGAATAAGAAGAAAGCAAGGATCTACAAGGAGGAGGAAGGAGCACAAGTTAAAGGCTCTTGACACTCATTTAGAGAATTACATTGGAAATCCATATCCTAATAGGTATAATTTAGTTTTTTCACTCTAATTAGAATCTAAATGTATAATTTAATCATTAAAAAACCTTCCATGTACTAAGGATAGTCATAGGAAGTGGAATTAGGTTCATAGGAGGCCTATGGAGAAAGTTAGTGGTATTTTGTGTCAATTTTGGAGAAATTTTGAGATTGGCACATCATGTGTTTGTTTATAGGTCAGTTAGACCAAATTGATCTATGTTTAATTATATGAGACTAGTGTCGTATCCACAATTGGATACGTATAGGCCGTATCACGATAATTTGGTGATATGAATTGATTTGGGAGTTTTCTTCCGAAACAAGGGTTTGAGCATGTTATATTTTAACATTAGCACGTAGATGAGTGGCTAACACTTTGTGTTGCTTCTAATTGTGATTCTAGATATTAATTCGTTGGGAGACTAGCTACCTACCAAGTATATCCCGTGTCAAAATGTACCATGGTTGGATCCACTATACCAGTTAGGACGGTGAGTGTTAGTGTAGATATGTGATCATACCCTACTTGTGTATGTCATTATGAGTGTTGATCATAAATCGCATGTATGATTAGCCCTAATCTTTGTGTAAGTGTTTAAGCCGATCATATGTTGAAGCTAGTACTCACGCACATAGTAGTAGTATTTCTTGCTCATTTTTATGATGCTCATTTCTTGTATTTAATTTCAGTATTCCTACTTTATATATATCTTGCATATGTATATTGCATCTTGTATATTCATTTTATTTGCTATTACATAGTTTATATCATTTATTGGAACTGCTGTTAGAGATATATTATCATAAATTGTACCCAAAATTTGGGCATGAGCCGTGGGTACGTCCAGCCTATACCCCAGCATCGACGGTAGAATATTGTCTTGGTCATAATACTACTAAATATAACTCACAACTTGTCAGTGATACTCAACTCCATAGTGAGGACAATGAATAATACATTGATCAATAATTCATAATATATGCTCAATCATAATAACTATAGGAAATAAATGGCACGATGAGATAAAAAGATAAGGAGTACAATCATAAGACAAGCACCACCACTCAAAATAGAGATAAACTACAGTCTAGCTGTTCAACATAAATAGTCTCAACAAGTCTTAAAACAAACTAAACATAAGTCTCAATATATGTATAAAATAACTGTCTAAATAGCTGCAGGTAGTGTCTACTCTAAGGGAAGGGACTCCTCTAAGATCTCTGGTGTGTAGTCTCCTTCTATACTTGGTCCACGGTGTGTGGGACAGAAGTCCTCAAGATCCTCTTGAAAAATATATCCAGTCAGGATTGGAGCGAAGTACAAGCACTAACAGCAGTTCTATGTATATTGACAAAAACTATAATACAGTATAAAGAAATATAAGATGGAGATAAATACTAAAAATAAGAACACTGGAGATAATAAATACTGGAAATAAGAAATGCTGGAGATAATAAAATACTGGAAGTAATAAAATATTAGAAATAAGTAAATACTGGAGAACATATCATCATCAATGGTACAACTAGCAATGAACAGAAATACAAGTGCATGTTAGAACAATGAACTAGAAATAGATGAATAGAATATCTAGCTAAGTGTGTGAAACATCAGTCTATCAAGTGATCGACTTGGGACAGATCAGGCTTGTTACATATGATTAGCTATGATTCATATAAGGTCAGGCTAACCATCCAGTTAGCTATGATGCAAGTAATAGTCAGGCTAATCATACATAACAGGCTATGAGACATGTAATGTCTGGCTATACCCGACGTGATATGTGGGGTGAACTATGATGCATATAGAGTAGGGTATGATCACATAATCTACTAATATTTCCTCGTCTCCAGCTAGCACGATAGATTCTAATCACGACTCCTTATGACTAGGCTCGATGATGCTAACTCGTGTATCCATAGTATCAGAATCAAGTACTCTATACAACTAGAATTATAGAGATGATCAACATAATAAAAATTGTTAGAGAATGTACTCGTCTGTGGTCATCTGCTGGCAATACTAATACCCTATTTTCGAAGTCTTGTCAGAATAATCCAACTGTCCTATAGACATAATATAACAATAATATAGCATTAGTGATTACACTAGCACACACACAAACATAATTACACTAACTCAGAGACTACGCTAGGGGTGATACTGGTCAACTAGCAGGGTCAAAGATGCGTCTAACTATACGGGTGTCATGTCCTCAAATATTATGCGTAACCAGACAGTCAATCTCGCTAACACATATCTAAAGATCTAAATCCCGTGTAACACCAACACAGGTCTAAGCCAGTACGTTAGTGTACACAAGGCAGTCAATTCACTAATACTCAGGGTCATATAGTCATATACAAATATACGGGATACCCATAATTAACACTTATGGCCATACAACATACATATATATATTACAGTCATACATAGCACTAGCAATCAATTCCACACAACATATATATATATATATATATATATATATATATATATATATATATATATATATATATATATATATATATATATATCAACTAATTATTTATACACATACACGCATACGAATTACTAGGTTCACCAGCACAGGTCTTATGTCAACTAAACTATCATGAAGCAATTTCTAGTCCTAATTAATATTCACATATGCATACACACACAATCATGAATGAAGGCAAGTCAAACCTGCGCGTTAGCATGCACGTGCACGAGGGGGTATAATCGACGTCGAGGAAGGTCGCTGTGGGTTGTCTCTGGCGAGGTCGAAGGGGAGGGAAGCTGTTGTCGAGCTCCGACGAGGTCTGACGGGGTCTGTAGTATCGTTGAGGAGGGGCTCAAGCGATCGGGTCTTGCTGGTGGCGGTGATGGGGGCTGACAGCAGGGTTGCTCGGGGTCGTGCGGTGCCGCAGTGGCTGTCGTGGTAGGTGGTGAGCAGGACGGGATGATGGATGAGAACGGAGAGGAGATGTAGATGATGATAATAATGGTCAATAATGTCGACGTTAATGGTGGCGGGGATGATTGATTGGGAAGTCGGGAATGGCTGACAGTAGGGTGTCCGCGATGGAGGATGACGGAGGTGATGTGGTGGTATTGGGGGAGAGGATGATGATAACGGTGGAAGGAGGTGGTTACGGGTGAGGCACTGTCGGGTTCTCGACGGGGATGGCGTTCAGGCGGTCGGAGGTCTGGTGGGATGGATGAAGGGATCGACTGCTATAGTTGGTTTAGGATTTTGATGTTGGTTGATGAAAATAATATAGAAAAAGTGTTTATATATATGGAAAGAAAATAGGGTTTGATGTTGACCTAAGAAGATGGGACGCCCAAGTACACCTAGGGATTAGGTTTACTTTCTACATATAGAAATTTGAAGGGCTAGGATTGAGTGTGTTTGGATAGACGGCTAAAGTGGTGAGGGGGAAGATGTTGAGTGTTGCACACTCCAAAAATATAGGAAAAATTATAGGTGACTGGTCAAAGAAGAGGGGGATGTTTCTTCAGGTGTCGGGTCCAATGGAATGTGGACACCTCACTAAAATTTGCATAAAAGTGCCTAATAATTGGAAAATTACACAAAAAGGGGTTTAAAAATAAATATCTGCGATAAATAGTATACGACTAAAATAAAGCACAAATAGGCATAGTTGTGAGTTATACATGGATCAGAATGGATGACTGGCATGTCTAGGGCAAGGGTGTGATATTTGTTTGAAGGCAATGGCTAGTATAGCGCTCCAAATATCGAAGCAACGGTAAGGTACAACGATCAAATAAAATCACAGTAATTAAATATAATCCCTAATTTTAAATCCCAAAAATGCTAATTAGAGTCCATAGTCCTATATTGGGTCAGAGGTTCAACTAGTGGGTTTCTAGGTCCACTAACTCATGCATTTAAGGAATACTATATATAATATATAAATATTATACAATATATTAATATATTAAATTAAATAAATAAAAAGATAAAAATACCCCTATTTTAGAATGTGGTAGTGACAAGTCTACCCTCCTTAAAAAAAATTGTTCTCAAAATTAAAATAAACTAGCACAAGAACAAACAATCAGACAAGGAATTATACCTCATGTCTCGAAGAAATACGGATACTGCTTGCACATTTCGTCCTCTCTTTCCCAGGTTGACACGCCTGGAGAGTGATGTCTCCATGCAACACGAACCAAGGAAATAGTCTGGTTCCGCAATACTTTCTTTCTACGATCCAAGATCTCTGCGGGCTGTTCGAGATAGTTGAGAGTTGATCCAACCTCGATCTCCGAGTGATCTAGTACATGACTAGGATCTGCCACGTACCGTCTCAGCTACAACATATGGAACACGTCATGTACTCCATCTAGAGCAGGCAATAAGTCCAGTCTATAGGCCACTGTACCGACCCATACAAGAATACCGAAAGTTCTGATGTATCGTGGACTAAGTTCTCGTCCCTACCAAAATAAATCGTGCCCCATGTCTGAGAAATCCGTAGGAACACTAAATTGCTAACCTAGAACAAATAGTCTTAATACACAATCTAACACAAAACAATCACAAACCAAAAATAACAAAACCTATACCTGAAATACTAGGGGTCTACGGTGGCTATCGGCCCAATGCTGCTGTTTGTCCTGCGCCACTCGCAGTCTGTCTCGGATGATTTTTACCTTTTCTGCTGCATCTACGACCATTTCTGGTCCTAACAAAGCTCTTTCTTTGATATCATCCCAAGATAACAGTGTATGACACTTTCGTCTATATAAAGCCTCAAATGGTGATATCTTAATGCTAGCCTGGTAGCTGTTGTTGTAAGCAAACTCTACCAGGTGTAGATGATCCTCCCAAGAACCTTCGAGATCCAAAATGCAAGTGCGTAGCATACCTTCGAGAGTTTGAATAGTCCTTTCAGACTGTCCGTCTGTCTGGGGTTGATATGTGGTACTAAACTTGAGCTGAGTACCCAAGCTAGTCTGCAGACTCTTCCAGAAATGAAAAGTGAAATAAGTATCCCAATCTGAGATGATACTCATATGAACCCCATGTAACCTAAGAATCTGCCATACGTACATCATTGCTAGCCTCTCTGTCGATGTTCCCACTTTGAATGGTAAGAAGTGGGCTAATTTGGTCAACCTATCCACGATAACCCAAATCGCATCCTTTCCTTTTGGAGAACATGGAAGTCCTGAAACGAAGTCCATAGTCACGTGCTCCCACTTCCATTCTGGAATGGGTAAAGGTTGAAGTAATCCACCTAGCCTCTGTCGATCAGCCTTTACCTGCTGGCACACTAAATACTTGGATACAAAGCGTGCTATATCGCGCTTCATACCATACCACTATACATGCTCCCTCAATTCTTGATACATCTTATTGGCACCGGGATGCATCGAGTACTGTGAGTGATGTGCCTCCTGTAAAACCTCTTCGTGCAGTTTCATGCTCGGCACACACATCCTCGTGCCATGCCATAAAGATCCATCATTCGCAATAGTGAAGTCATCTATCAATCCTATCCGAACTTGTGCCCTGATACTCCTTAGAGTCTCATCATCATACTGTGCAGCTCTAATTCTATCCATTAGCTCTAATTGTATCTACAATCTCTATATCTGAATCTCTATACCTAGAACTAGCACATCAATTCCTAAGCTCTCAAGATCGGCTAATAAATGTCTATCTGTAGTCAAATACATAGCCATCGGCTACCTGCTCAAGGCATCGGTGACTACGTTGGCCTTTCTTGGGTTGTACTATAATGAGATATTAAAGTCTTTCATCAACTCCAACCACCCCCTCTGCCTCATGTTCAGCTCTTTCTATGTAAACACGTACTTTAAGCTCTTATGGTCCGTGAAGATCTCCATATGCTCTCCGTACAGATAGTGTTTCCACAGCTTTAGAGAAAAGATAACTACTGCCAACTCTAAATCGTGGATGGGGTAGTTTTTTTCATGAGGGCATAATTGTCTTGAAGCATAGGTAATTACTTTCTCGTGCTACTGAAGAACGCAACCCAAACCCTTTTCTGAAGCATCACTGTAGATAGTGAATCCACCTGTCCCTGATGGCAATGTCAAAATTGGAGCCATCGTCAATCTCTTTTTCAGCTCATCAAACGTGGCTTGACATTCCTCTGTCCAGACAAAATCCACATCTTTCCTAGTCAGACTAGTCATTGGCTCTGCAATCTTGGAGAAGTCTTGTACAAACCTCCGGTAATATCATACTAGTCCGAGAAAGCTCCTGATCTCAGCTACAGAACTGGGGGTAGCCCATGACTCCACTACCTCGATCTTCTTTGGGTTAACTGAGATTCCGTTACCCATCACCATATATCCAAGAAATTCAACCTTGTCAAGGAAGAACTCGCACTTTAAAAGCTTCTCGTACAGCTCCTCTTTCCTGAGAGTCTCCAAGACCATCCTCCGGTGCTCTTCGTGCTCCTCTGGGGTCTTTGAATACACAAGAATGTCATCAATGAACACCACCACGAACTTGTCAAGTTACTGGTTGAACACCTTGTTTATCAAGTTCATGAATGCTGCTGGTACATTGGTTAAACCAAACGGCATTACCATGAATTCAAACTGGCCATATCTGGTCTGAAAGGCTATCTTTGGTATATCTTCTTTCTTCACCTTTACCTGGTGATATCCTGACCTTAAGTCTATCTTTAAAAATACCTTCGCTCCGCTCAACTGATCGAAAAGATCATCTATCCTCGATAGCGGGTATTTATTCTTGATAGTGAGGTTGTTTAGAGCTCTATAGTCGATATACATGTATACTGTGTCATCCTTCTTTGGTACGAACAATACTGGAGCTCCCCATGGTGATAAACTGGATCTGATGAAGCCTTTGTCCTACAGCTCCTCAACTTGATTTTTTTAGTTCTGCCAGTTCGCTGTTGTTGATTCTATATACATGTTGGAAATGGGCTCCGCTCCTGATACCAAGTCTATAGAGAATTCAATATCTCTGTCTGGCAGTAAGCCTGGCAACTCCTCTGGAAGTACATCTAGGAACTCCGCTATCAGAAAATATGGCAACTCTTTTTCTTTTATCCTGGCTCCTCAAAAAGTGCCTCTACTCCGCTCCACTGCTCCTCTGGCGACCTCAAATTCTGGCTCTCTTGGTGGTCGAAATATTACTCTGCCTTCATGACAATCTATAGTAGCATGGTGCCTACTCAACCAGTCTATTCCGAGTACAATATCGTATCCTGGAAATGGCATGACGAGTAAGCTCACGCTCAACTATCGGCCTCCCAATGATACTCTCCGATCCTTGCAATAATCATGAACTAGGATAATGCCTCCTCCAGTCATGATCTTGCAAGTCCTATCTAATGGTTCCATCTCTAAACGATGATTAAGAGCATAAGATAAAGATACAAAACTATGGGAAGCGACAAAATTAAATAATGTAAGTGCGGGAATAGAATCGAGAGAAACTGAACCTGAAATCATGTCTCCAGCTGGCTCGGCCTCCTCAATCGTCATGGTGTGTGCTCATCCCAGATATGCACCTCTCTGCTGTTGCTGGTGCTGAGAAAACCTATGCTGCTGTAGGGGAAGTGGAGGTTGCAAACCCCCTAATTTTTCAGGAATTTTTAAAATTAATTTCTCATATTTTTCTGGAATTTTCTAGAATTTTCTGTAATTAAAACCTAGGTATTTTGTATTTAAATAATTTTTAAATAATGTTAAATAATATTAAAATATTATGAAAATAATATTTTTGGGTGTAAAATGAAAAACTAGACATATGGTAATATTCCGGGAATTTATTGGACCCCGAAAACATTTTTAAAGTCCTAAAAACTTATTAATAAATAAACCAAAATAAACTCAGAAATTAACCCGGTTTATTTTCAAAATAAACCAAACCGGACAGGACCGGTTTGCCTGAACCGAACCCAATTCCTTAACGGGTCGGGTCAGATCCGAATTGAACCCGACCCGGACCCGTTAACCCGCTCACCTGAGAAACCCCCAACCCTTCTTCTCCCGTCGATTCTCCTCCCGGCGGCTGTTTCCGCCGCCGTGGCCGCCGGCGACCATTCTCCTTAGCCACCCTTGAACCCCCGAGTCCCTTCCCCTTTGTCTCCCTCGAACCCCCGGTTGTTCTCCTTCGTTTTCCCCTCTATTTAAACCCACCCAGAGCTCCGGCTGCCGTTTCTTCTTCCCCCCCCCGACCGCCACCTACGCCGGAGCCCTAACACCCTCCTTCCCCGCAGCCTCCAGTCTCCGTGAGCAGCGCCCAGAGCCACCCTGGCCTCTCCCCTCGACGCTGCCCTCGCCCCGACTCCTCCAGCACCCTCCGTTCCTCCGGCCAGAGCCTGAACTCATCCTCCAGAGCCGATGCCTCCCGCAGGTCCGTCCCCGACGACTCCGGCGACCCTGACGTGCGGAGCCGCCTCCGCCAGAGGGCTGGTCCTCCTCCGGTGAAGCCCCGGCCAGTTCCGGTAGTCCCTGACGAATGGCAGAACCCTAACCCTAACCCTAACCAGGACGCAGACCGGACACAGTGTCGTGTCAAGACGATACGCGGACACGAGAAATTCAATTTCACGAAGCCCTATTCAGGTAACCCGTTCTCTCTCCTTGCTGCCCCATTTTCAGTTCCGTCTGTTGTGACACGAACCTTGCATGACCCTCTCGATGCTCGTAAAACCCGCTCGGTGTATCGCGTCCGGTGGCGATCACGAACCGCGATCCAAAAACAGGAAAAATAATACCCCATTTTCCCCGGAATTGAGTACGCCCCGCCAAACGGGATGGCTTGGTCACGTGTGGTCTTCACCAAAGCGTGCGCGCCGTTGATAAGGACGTGCAGGATTTTGCAAAAGTTGATTTGGATGTGCGTGCACACCGGAATCAACCAGTATCCGCCGACAATGTCCCGTATCCGTCCGTTCTGGAATATGTCATAACTTCGTGTACATACGTCGGATCAAAACAAAACTTATACCATCGGACTCGTAGCAATACGCTGGTCCTATGACCCAAGTTTGGTTCGATTCTGAGAACGTTGACAAAATCGCGTATCGTGGGCCCCACGGCTCTACTTGACGGACGATTTTGTGATCGGCTCATCGGAATCCAATTCCGAAAGTTCCGTTGGGTTCGTATCATCGTTCTGGACTTGTTGACACTAAGTTTAATGAATTTGGAGACCATTGTTCCTGACACATTTTTCGGTACAAAGCGGCCCACAGGTGGATCTCGCTTTGACCAGGAACTGTCATTTTTGCCCCTGTGTCCAAATTGGACTCAAGGACAGGCGTTTCTAGCTATTTGATATTTTCTGAATCTGATGGTGATATCTATTTCAGCAACCGGAGCAGTACCTGCAATTTCCACTGAGACCAGAGCTACAGTTGGAGCCAGAACCCCAGGCAAGTGTAACTTGCCAAATCTTGCAGTTCTTGTTACATATTTTTTTATTTTATTTATATGTTGTACATGCTTAACCTAGGACCGTGTGACTTTACTTAGCGTCCGATTAATAGTCGGGTGCCAACACCGTACGAGAAGTTGTGTAATGTCACCTAGAGATGGATATCGTGACCCTTTACATTCTCGTACTTGCCATATCAAGTACATTATACCCAGGACACCTGACACTAATCATGAGACAAAATCTTCCTGAGATATTCATGGTGATTCTGTATAGGATACAGGTTTATGACATAGACATTATTTTCTTAGATCTTATTATGACTTGATGCATTAGTTTTGATCTTGCATGTCATGGACATGAGATGTGTGATTACATTGGGTGAAGAGAGACACATAGGCTATAGGCTGATTATATATATATATATTTCACTACATAGTGAACTATATAGTAACTACATAGTAAAACTATATAGTATTACTGCTACCCGGCTCCCCGACACAGAGCTTGTAGTGGTCTCAGCCTGAGTCTAATGTTGCTCTCATTTGCATATCACTTAGATGGTTACATAGTTTGCCCTATTAATATATTTCATATACTGTATTTATCTTGGCATGATATTTTTTATACCTTGTTACGTCCCTCTGAGGACCTGGTCCCTTGCCAGTTTTGCAGCATAGACCATTGTGGAGCCAGACTGGAGTTGCTGATATGTGTTGCTTTGTCAGGCAAGAATTGGTGTCAGGTACTTATATCATTTCTTTCGGAGTATTGTTTGTTATTCATATTGTTTATTCATCTGCTGATATAGCCTAGTTTTATAGACTCATATTCCTTTCTCGAGTCTATTCGAGCTTATGGGTTACTAGCGGCTGACTTTAGCACATGTAGCTCATTCTTGTATGTTCTGTTCATTGTGGATTGAGGCATAGATATTTATAGATAGTAACCCTTCTAGTACAGCTTATACGTATTTAAATCGGACCCGAGTCTGGTCGAATGCGTAGCTGGCATGTTACGTATTCCTAGTCCTACGTATTTTGGGACTGGGGCGTGACATATTTTTGTGGTGGCCCATGCAGGTCCTGATTAAATTATTTCGGTTACTTTTCGGTACCGAGCGAGCCTGTAATCAATGTTAGCAGTGTTAGCATCTCAATCCATAATTGACTTGAAAATTCTTTAGCACTTGATTATCGCCCTTGGACTTCGTAATTGTACTCTTTCAAATCTTCTCGACATCCTTATTATTGTTTATCATCTCTTCGTATTTCGGAGAGATAAACGTTCGTGCACGGTGTTTCCTCCAGAAGCAGATTCTCATCAAGGCAGAAGAAGTTATACTGGATATAGATATTTAAAGACAGTTTCCCTTAGTAGGATAGTAGATAGGTTATTCCTATATACTAGGGTTAGTGTAGATTTTATCATGAGAATTGAATATAATATCAGAGGCCTAGAACTAATAGAACCTCACCCTTGCTTATAGATAGAAAGTAATTTGGATGTATTGGAAGGAATTTAGGGAATACATAGCTAGATGCTAGGGATCAGATGTGACTCATGATGGTGATACAAGGAATTGCATTATGACCTTAAGAAAATGGAACCTTAGATAGCAGGTCATAGTGGTTAAATCTTTAGATATCTTGTGACTTTTAGTATCAAAATTTGATCTTATGACCCAGCTGTTACACTCCAACTATTTGTGCCGAAGAAGAATAGGACGGTACATCTGTGTATTGACTATAGGACACTGAACCATGTAACCATCAAGAACCGGTCTCCCTTGCCATGCATTAACAACCTATACGATTAGTTGAGTGGTGCGAGTATATTCTTAAGATAGATCTTAGATCCGGTTATCTTCAGATTAGAATGCGTAGAGAGGTTATACCAAAAATAGCCTTCAGGACCAAGTATGGACACTATTTTATATCGTTTGGTTTAACCAACGCACCAGCTGTATTCATGAGTTTGATGAAATGATGTTTTCTCAATACTTGGACACGTTCGTGGTTGTGTCTAGTAATGATGTCTTAATATATTCCAAGAGCAGAGCACGAGCAACACTCTTCCAGCAGGCCTAGCAGCAGCAGAGGAATCCCCCACGAGGACGCGGACAAGCTTTGCGATGACTTTGGAGGACGCACAGACTCTTGGAGTAGCTAATGCGCGTAAGTTTTCGTAGTTATCTGTTTCTAGATTTGTTTTAGCTCGTGCCTATTGGTTCGTGACCTTAGCCTTAACCTGGTAGTTTTGAACTTGCTAATAATTGATAACCTAGTGATAACCTAGTTTTCTAAAAAACTGTAGTTTTCTAGAATTTCTTCTGGAAATTGCATAATTTCCATTACTTAGGGAAATAATTTTTCTATGTGTTTTCTTAAACCCTCAACCTTGATTCTCCTTGGTAATGATGTGCTTCGAACAAAGTTTTGCAACCGTGTCATCTCTGTTGACCGGTTATTCTTTGATTGTAAGGACGCAATCCTCTTAAGGGGGTAGATTATAAACCCCCTGATTTTTCAGGAATTTTTAAAATTAATTTCTCATATTTTTCTGGAATTTTTTGGAATTTTCTGTAATTAAAACCTAGGTATTTTGTATTTAAATGATTTTTAAATAATGTTAAATAATATTAAAATATTATGAAAATAATATTTTTGGATGTAAAATGAAAAATTAGACATAGGATAATTTTTCGGGAATTTATTGGACCCCGAAAACATTTTTAAAGCCCTAAAAACTAATTAATAAATAAACCAAAATGAACCCAGAAATTAACCCGGTTTATTTTCAAAATAAACCAAACCTGACCGGACCGGTTTGCCTGAACCGAACCCAATTCCTTAACGGGTCAGGTGGATTCGACTGAACTCGACCCGGACCCGTTAACCCGCTCACCTGAGAAACCCCCAACCCTTCTTCTCCCGTCGATTCTCCTCCCGACGACCGTTTCCGTCGCAGTGGCCGCCGACGACCGTTCTCCTTCGCCTCCCTCAAACCCCTGAGTCCCTTCCCCTTTGCCTCCCTCAAACCCCCGGCTGTTCTCCTCCGTTTTCCCCTCTATTTAAACCCACCCAGAGCTCCGGCTGCCGTTTCTTCATCCCCCCCCGACCGCCACCTACGCTGGAGCCCTAGCACCCTCCGTCCTCGCAGCCTCCAGCCTCCGTGAGCAGCGCCTAGAGCTGCCCTGGCCTCTCCCCTCGATGCTGCCCTCACCCCAACTCCTCCAGAACCCTCCGTTCCTCCGGCCAGAGCCTGAACTCCTCCGCCAGAGCTGACGCCTCCCGCAGCTCCGTCCCCGACGACTCCGGCGACCCCGAGAAGCGGAGCCGCCTCCGCCAGAGCGCTGACCCTCCTTCGGTGAAGCCTCGACCAGTTCCGACAGTCCCCGACAAATGGCAGAACCCTAACCCTAACCCTATCCAGAACGCAGACCGGACACAGTGTCGTGTCAAGACGATACGCGGACACGAGAAATTTAGTTTTACGAAGCCCTATTCAGGTAACCCGTTCTCCCTCCTCGCTGCCCCGTTTTCAGTTCCGTCTATTGTGACGCGAACCCTGCATGACCCTCTCGATGCCCGTACAACCCGCTCGGTGTGTCGCGTCCTGTGGTGATCGTGAACCGCGATCCAAAAATAGGAAAATAATACCCATTTTCCCCCGGAACTGAGTACGTTCCGCCAATCGGGATGACTTGGTCGCGTGCGATCTTCACCAAAGCGTGCGCACCGTTGATATGGACATGCTGGATTTTGCAAAAGTTGATTTGGATGTGCGTGCACACCGAAATCAACGCGTATCCGCCGACAATGCCCCGTATTCGTCTATTCTAAAATACTATGTGACTTCGTGTACAAATGTCGGATCGAAACGAAACTAGTGCCATCGGACTCGTAGCAATACGCTGGTCCTATGACCCAAGTTTGGTTCGATTCTGAGAACGTTGACAAAATTGCGTATCGTGGGCCCCACGGCTCCACTTGACGGGCAATTTTGTGATCGGCTCATCGGAATCCAATTCTGGAAGTTCCGTTGGGTTCGTATCAATGTTCTGGACTTGTTGACACTAAGTTTGATGAATTTGGAGACCATTATTCCTGACACATTTTTCGGTGCAAAGAGGCCCACATGTGGACCCCGCTTTGACCAGGAACTGTCATTTTTGCCCCTGTGTCCAAATTGGACTCAAGGACAGGCGTTTTTAGCTATTTGATATTTTTTGAATCTGATGGTGATGTCTATTTCAGCAACCGGAGCAGTACCTGCAATTCCCACTGAGACCAGAGCTACAGTTGGAGCCAAAACCCCAGGCAAGTGTAACTTGTCAAATCTTGCAGTTCTTGTTACATATTTTCTTATCTTATTTATATGTTGTATATGCTTAACCTAGGACCGTGTGACTTTACTTAGCGTCCGATTAATAGTCGGGTGCCAACACCGTACGCGAAGTTGTGTAATGTCACCTAGAGATGGATATCGTGACCCTTTACATTCTCGTACTTGCCATATCAAGTACATTATACCCAGGACACCTGACACTAATCATGTGATAGAATCTTCCTGAGATATTCATGGTGATTCTGTATAGGATACAGGTTTATGACATAGACATTATTTTCTTAGATCTTATTATGACTTGATGCATTAGTTTTGATCTTGCGTGTCATGGACATGAGACGTGTGATTACATTGGGTGGGGAGAGACACATAGGCTACAGTCTGGTTATATATATATATTTCACTATATAGTAAACTACATAGTAACTAAATACTAAAACTACATAGTATTACTGCTATCGGCTCCCTGACACAGAGCTTGTAGTGGTCTCAGCTTGAGTCTAATGTTGCTCTCATTTGTATATCACTTAGATGGTTACATAGTTTTCCCTATTAATTTATTTCATTTACTGTATTTATCTTGACATGCTGTTTCTTGTACCTTGTTACGTCCCTCTGAGGACCTGGTCCCTTGCCAATTTTGCAGCATATACCATTGTGGAGCCAGACTGGAGTTGCTGATGTGTGTTGCTTTGTCAGGCAGGAATTGGTGTCAGGTACTTATATCATTTCTTTTGGAGTATTGTTTACTATTCCTATTATTTATTCATCTGCTGATATAGCCTAGTTTATAGACTCATATTCCTTCCTCGAGTCTATTCGAGCTTATGGGTTACTGGCGGCCGACTTTAGCACATGTAGCTCATTCTTGTATATTCCGTTCATTGTGGATTGAGGCATAGATATTTATAGATAGTAACCCTTCTAGTACAGCTTATACGTATTTGAATCGGACCAGAGTCTGGTTGAATGCGTAGCTGGAATATTACGTATTCCTAGTCCTACGTATTTTAGGACTGGGGCGTGACAGAGGTCCCCTCTACTGGCCTCCTAGTACAGTAGGTACTCTGGCTGGTCCCTTCTGAGTGGCTCCTCTACCCTGACGAGTCTGAATAGATGGACAGTCCCTTAACTGATGTGCTGATGATCCACAGGACAAGCATGTACCCAACCTCTTCCTTCAGATATCTCTAGTATGTCCTATCTTCCTGTAATACGCACACTGGGCAGTAGGCTGAGTCTGCCTCTGTCGCTGCTACTGCTGGGTGTATCCCTAATATGTGCCTGGTGCTACTGATGCTGTTGCTGGTACAGCCTCTGTTGTGGCTGAAAGTGTGGGTACTTGGCCGGTCCTTTACTACCATTTGTTCCTCCAGAAGTGTCGCATCCTCTCTTGGGCCTGAGGTCCAAGTCATCCTCAGCAATCTGCGCATCCATCAGAATACCCTCAAATATAGCAGTACAACTTCCTGAAGTACAAGACTTGATCTCTCTAGTCAACCCCTTCCTAAATTTCTTGGCCCTGTCTCCTGGGTCTCAAATTATCGATGGCGTAAAATGACTCAAACGGAAAAACTCTGCAGCGTATTCATCAACTGACATGGTTCCTTGGACCAAGTCATGAACTAACTCTCCAATGCTCCTAGGGCTACGTCAGGGAAGAACTTCTCCTTGAAGGCCTCCCAAGTAAGTCCTTCATCAGTGAGTCTCAGTTCCGTATGATACTATGTCAGCGCAATATCAAACATCTGACTGCTAGTGGCCTCGATCTGAAGAGTCTCCAGAATCTGCGCCAAACGCAAGTTTCTTTTTATATCCTCTAGCCAGTAGTCAGCGTAGAGTATCCCTTTGGTATCTTTGAGATCTCAAGACATTATCCTCTTGAAGTCCACTATAGTACCCGACCTCTGGTGCTGCTGGCCAGGATGCTGCTGGGGTTGTGCTACTTTCTCCACAGCCTGGAGAGCCACCTGATGAGCAATCTCCATGCCCTCTCTCATTAGCTCTACCTGTGCCCGGTGTATCTCTTCTTGCACCCTCTAAGCTTTAGCTTGAATATGCTAAGCCTCTATTGTCACTCTCTGGGCATCTACTATGCCTTGGATCAGTGTGAGCATATGTGCCCCGTCAACGGGCATACCTCCGGGAATCGGAGTTGGTGGTGGTGGAAGGTTCTCTGTCATAGCTGGGGCAACCCTCGTAACAGGTGGAGGAGGAAGAACCCAAAAAGCTACAGATACTCCCATATAAACAGGAGATGTAGGAGGAGGAACCCAGAAAGCAAGGATCTACAAGGAGGAGGAAGAAGCACAAGTTAAAGGCTCTTGACACTCATTTAGAGAATTACATTAGAAATCCATATCCTAATTGGTATAATTTAGTTTTTTATCTCTAATTAGACTCTAAATATCTAATTTAATCATTGGAAAACCTTCCATGTACTAAGGGTACCCATAGGAAGTGAAATTAGGTTCATAGGAGGCCTATGGATAAAGTTATATGGTATTTTGTGTCAATTTTGGAGAAATTCTGATATTGGCACATCATGTGTTTGTTAATAGGTCAATTAGACCAAATTAATATGTGTTTAATTATATGAGACTAGTATCGTGTCCACAATTGGATACGTATAGGCCGTATCACGATAATTTGGTGATACGGGTTGATTTGGGAGTTTTCTTCCGAATCAGGGGTTTGAGCATGTTATATTTTGACACGAGCACATAGACGAGTAGCTAACACTTTGTGTTGCTTCTAATTGTGATTCTAGATATTTATTCTTTGGGAGACTAGCTACCTACCCAGTATATTCTGTGTCATAACGTACCATGGTTGGATTGACTATACCAGTTGGGACGGAGAGTATTAGTATAGATATGTGATCATACCCTCCTTGTGCATGTTATTACAAGTGTTGATCATAAACCGTACGTTTGATTAACCAGCCCTAATCCTTATACAAGTTTCTTAGTCGATCATATGTTGAAGCTATTACTCACGCACATAGTAATCGTATTTCTTGCTCATTTTTATGATGCTTATTTCTTGTATTTAATTTCAGTATTCCTACTTTGTATATATCTTGCATCTGTATATTGCACCTTGTATATTCGCTTTATTTACTGTTATATAGTTTATATCATTTATTGGAACTGCTGTTAGAGATGTACTGTCACGACCCGCACCTGAAATTTGGGCATGAGCCGTAGGTACGTCCAGCCTACGCCGCAACATCAGTGGTAGAACGTTGTCTTGGTCTCAATAATACTAAACATAACTCACAACCTGTCAGTGATACTCAACTCTATAGGGAGGACAATGAATAATACATTGATCAACAATTCATAATATATGCTCAATCATAATAACTATAGGAAATAAATGGCACGATGAGATAAAAAGATAAGGAGTACAGTCATAAGTCAAGCACCACAACTCAAAATAGAGATAAACTACAGTCTAGCTGTCCAACATAAATAGTCTCAACAAGTCTCAAAATAAACTCAACATAAGTCTCAATAGATGCATAAAATAACTGTCTAAATAGCTGCAGATAGTGTCTCCTGTAAGGGAAAGGACTCCTCTAAGATCTCTGGTGTATAATCTCCTTCTATACCTGGTCCATAGTGTATGGGACAGAAGTCCTCAAGTTTCTCTGGAAAAATATATCTAATCAGGATTGGAGCGAAATACAAGCACTAACAGTAGTTCCATGTATATTAATAAAAACTATAAAACAGTGTAAAAAAATATAAGATGGAAATAAATATTAGAAATAAGAACACTGGAGATAATAAATACTGGAAATAAGAAATGCTGGAGATAATAAAATACTAGAAATAAGAATATTAGAAATAATAAAATACTGGAAATAAGGAAATACTGGAGAACATATCATCATCAATGGTACAACTAGCAATGAACAGAAATACAAGTGCATGTTAAAACAATGAACTGGAAATATATGAATAGAATATCTAGCTAAGTATGTGAAACATCAGTCTATCATGTGATCGGCTTGGGACAGATCAGGCTTGTTATATATGATTGGCTATGATTCATGTAAGGTCAGGCTAACCATCCAGTTAGCTATGATGTGAGCAATAGTCAGGCTAATCATACATAACAGGCTATGAGACATGTAATAGTCAGGCTATATCCGACGTGATATATTGTGTGAGCTATGATGCATGTAGAGTGGGATATAATCACATAATGTACTAATATTTCCCCGTCCACAGCTAGCACAATGGATTCCAATCATGACTCCTCGTGACAGGGCTCGATGATGCTAACTCGTGTATCCATAGTGTCAGAATCAAGTACGCTATATAACTAGAATCTTAGAGATGATCAACATAATGAAAACTGTCAGAGGATGTACTCGCCTATGGTCCTCTGCTGACAATATCGATATTCTATTTCCGAAGTCTTGTCTGAATAATCCAACAGTCCTATAGATATAATATAATAATAATATAGCATCAGTCGTTACACTAACACACACACAAACATAATTATACTGACTCAGAGACTATGCTAGAGGTGATACTGGTTAACTAGCAGGGCCAAATATGCGTCTAACTGCACGGGTGTCATGTCCTCAAATGATCTGCATAACCAGATAGTTAATCTGGCAAACACATATCTAAAGACCTAAATCCCACGTAACACCAACACAAGTCTAAGCCAGTACGTTAGTGTACACAAGGCAGTCAATTCACTAATACTCAGGGTCATATAGTCATATACAAATATATGGGATACCCACAATTAATACTTATGGCCATACAACATACATATATATTACAGTTATACATAGTACTAGCAATCAATTTCCACACAACATATATCTATTCTACTATATAATGCCAAAACTAGGCTTCACCGTGAAAGTTTTTCGTTCCAAAAATACCCTTTATTACATTTCAATATGTATTAACGTTGATAAGGATATCAAAGTAATTAAAAAAGTAATTAAATACATATTAAATATATGTATCCATGCATGAGGCAACTTGGGGAATGATAGTTAATAAAACAAAGATATGCATGCATGAAAAGTAGGTAGTTTGGAGAATAAAACAAAAGTTAATAAAGCATGCATGCAAAGTAGGCACATGAGCCCAAGAGATAAGAGAAACATTTCTTATTCCCGTCATTTCTACTATATAATGCCAAAACTAGGCTTCACCGTGAAAGTTTTTCGTTCCAAAAATACCCTTCATTATATTTCAATATGTATTAACGTTGATAAGGATATCAAAGTAATTAAATACATATTAAATATATGTATCCATGCATGAGGCAACTTGGGGAATGATAGTTAATAAAACAAAGATATGCATGCATGCAAAGTAGGTAGTTTGGAGAATAAAACAAAAGTTAATAAAGCATGCATGCAAAGTAGGCACATGAGCCCAAGAGATAAGAGAAACCTTTCCTATTCCCGTCATTTAATTTCTTCCAACTTTTATGCTCTTGCCTATTATATTTTTACCTATAATAAATTAAGAAATTGTCGTTTGCTCTTTTAATAAACTATTTTTTTTCCAAGTAATATGAAATACGTGCAACGCACGTGCGTATATATATTAATAAACTAGTATATATATATATATATATATATATATATATATATATAAACTAATTATTTATATGCATACACGCAAACATTTACTAGGTTCACCAATATAGGTCTTATGTCAACTAAACTGTCATGAAGTAATTTCTAATCCTAATTGATATTCACATATGCATACGCACACAATCATGAATGAAGGCAAGTTGAACCTGTGCGTTAGTGTGCACGTACACGAGGGGGTGCAGTCGATGTCGAGGGAGGTCGCTGTGGGTTGTCTCTGGCGAGGTCGAAGGGGAGGAAAGCTGATATCGGGCTCCGACGAGGTCCAACGGGGTCTGCAGTGTCGTCAAGGAGGGGCTCAGGCGATCGGGTCATACTGGTGGCGGTGATAGGGGCTGACAGAGGGGTTTGCTCATGGTCGTGCGGTACCGCGATGGCTGTCACGGTGGGGCGGTGAGCAGGCCGGGACAATAGATGAGAACGGGGAGGAGATGTAGATAATGATGATGATGATGGTTGACGATGTAAGCGTTAATGGTGGCGGGGATGATTGATGGGGAAGTCGGAAATGGCTGACAGTGGGGCATCCGCGGTGGAGGATGACGGGGGTGATGTGGTGGTGTTGGGGGAGGTGATGATGATAACGGTGGAAGGAGGCGGTTGCGGGTGAGGTGCTATCAGGGTCTCGGCAGGGATGGCGTTCAAGCGGTCGGAGATCCGGTGGAATGGATGAGGGGATCGGCTGCTATAGTTGGTTTAGGCTTTTGATGTTGGTTGATAAAAATAATATAGAAAAAGTGTTTATATATATGGGGAGAAAATAGGGCTTGATGTTGACCTAGGAAGTTGGGCCACCCAAGTACACATAGGGATTGGGTTTACTTTCTACATATAGAAATTTAAAGGGCTAGGATTGAGTGTGTTTGGATGGACGACTAAAGTGGTGAGGGGAAAGATGTTGAGAATTGCACACTCCAAAATATAGAAAAAATTATAGGTGACTGGTCAAAGAAGAGGGGGATGTTTCTTCAAGTGTTGGGTCCAATGGAATATGGACACCTCACTGAAATTTGCATAAAAGTTCCAACAATTAGAAAATTACACAAAAAGGGGTTTAAAAATAAATGTCTGCGACGAATATTGTGCGACTAAAATGAAGCACAAATGGGCATAGTTGTGAGTTACACAAGGATCAGAATGGATGACTGGCACGTCTAGGACAAGGGTGTATTTTTTGTTGGAAGGAAATGGCTAGTATAGCGCTTCAAATATCGAAGTAATGGTAAGGTACAATGATCAAATAAAATCACAGTAATTAAATATAATCCCTAATATTAAATCCCAAAAATGCTAATTAAAGTCCATAGTCCTATATTGGGTCAGAGGTTGAACTAGTGGGTTTCTAGTTCCAGTCCACTAACTCATGCATTTAAGGAACACTATATATAATATATAAATATCATGCAATATATTAACACATTAAATTAAATAAATAAAAAGACAAAAATACCCCTATTTTGGAATGTGGTAGTGACATGTACTTTCCTCCTTTCCTGACTGGATATATTTTTCACTGATCACTACTAGAATAAGCGGGATTAGCAATATTTTTTAGCGACTCCATGTAAAAACGTCGCTAGACGTCACTAATTGGCGACATTTAGCAATGTTTAGAGACTTTTATTCAGTTTTTAAAAGATTAGTCGCTCTAATATATTTTATTTAGCCACGTTTAGCGACGATTTTAGCGACGTATATATTTTGGACATTTAGCGACCTCATTAGCGACGTTTAAGATGTCGCTAAATTAGTGACGTCGTTATTTGCGTCGCTAAAATGTCGCTAAATTCTAAATTAGCGACGTCATTATTGGAGTCGCTAAAACGTCGCTAAATTTTTTACTTAGGGATGATTCTCCCCATTTCCTTCGATCTCTCCCTCTCCCTCTCCCAAATTTCAAACCCGCACGCGCGCTATCAATCTCTCCCGCTCTGGATCCTCCTTCCTCCCTCCGGCGACCCCCCTCGGCCGCGTCCTCCCCCCTCCGGCACCATCCTCCCCCCTCCTCCTCCTCCTCCTCCTCTAGGTAAACCCTAACTCTCTCTCTCTCTCTCTCTCTCTCTCTCTCTCTCTCACAGGATATACATGGCACTGACACTGACACTGACACGACACACATACGTTACAGACACTGACACACATACTGACATGACACACATATGTGACCTAGGGTTAAGGTTAGGGTTAGAGTTTTTGACCTAGGGTTAGGGTTTTTTAGCTGGGGTTAGGGTTAGGGTTTTTGACCTGGTATTTGAAACAAGAGAGGAGAAAGAAGAATATAAAGAAAAATGAATCATTAAAATGTTTAAGAGTTTGATTATAGTTCCTTATTTGGTAACACGAAGCATAAGTTCTAGTCAGCTGAGAATTGAAAGGGGACCCTATCAAAGTGTACAAGGCTGAATGAATACTTCAATCTTGCTACATAAATTGTAGCAATCTAAGAAGGATGATAATCATACTACTCACAATTGTGCAGGTCTTGGGTACAATAACTTAAAATGATCCAAACTCTTGAAATAAAAACTACAAACTCTATATAGATTTTCCAGACCTGTTTGGTTAGAGGGAATGACATCTTTACTGGCCAAATTAGTCCCAGATCAGCATGTCATTATTTTATTTGCAAATGCAAAATAAAATATTTAGTTCGAACAGACATTCCATTTAATGACAAGCACCAAAACCAACTTTAAAAACATGCGAAACGATAATCTAAACTATAAATTCATGACCAAGGATGCATATATAAAAACATTTTCATAGTATAATGTATAAGTTGCCTCAAATGCGCATGAAATAATAAAATAAATCAACCTACAGATTGGACAAGTAAAAGATGTAGTCGAACAACAATCATCATATAGCAGTTTTCCCATACAATAACTCAATTACTTAAAAGATGGGCCAGAGTTATGAAGTTAGTTCAAATGCTGGTTGGATTGCAAAAAGGGTCGGTTTAGTTTCATATTTTCAAGAGAACAGAGTTTGAACCATATACTAGAAGCCTTAATAGCTCAGTTTTCATCCTATATATATATTCAATAAATGCTACCCAGCTACCAACTATTCCCATGGGCACACCAAACTGAATAGTAAAGTGATGGTGACAATTATAGGTGTACACAATTGACCCTTTCTATCCACCATTGACAGTCTCATCCCCTGATTATATTTTTGCTTCACAATCCATAACCATCTTTCTTTTTTTTGAAGGAAATAATTTTATTTCAGTAGTACGATGGAGTCAAATATTTAGAGAATTAGAGCATATTCTACTAGTTGTTTTGTCCACAACTTTTGTGACCCACCAAGAGATAATCAGATAATTCAAGCCATCGTGTCTTAACCTCCTCACCAAAAAGCAGCCTTACTCTGTCAACTGGAATTAATTTAGTTGGCCAAAGAAAACTAGTTATTATGCTCTCTATCGAAGAGCTTTTAATCTAAAGCCTGGCAACATGCATTTTTAAAGCCATAAAAAAGCTTTATGAAAGTAATATGTTTGGAATTAATATAGTATATGTATATGTTTGGGGATTGGAAAATTCCTTAGCACCATTAGTATATAAGCTTCAAAAATCATATCTTTGGGGATTGGAAAATTTCTTAGCACCCATAAAAAAGTTAATAAAAAAACCTCAAAAAGATGTCAGGCCTCATATCAAGTGTACCAAACTACATTTGGCATATTTTTTCAAAGTCATCTAGAATTTTATGATCAAACTCGGTATGAATGTCTTATTTGATGGGTGATTTATGAAAGTAAAAGCTCGTCGGAAGTATAGTATAAATGTAGTATATAAACTGGTGCCAAGTATTAAAATTATGTAATATTTTTATTCAAATTGCACTCAGAAGTTGTAGCAGCAAGGATATTAAAATTATATTCTTTATGAGTCATCAAATTCTTCTATTCCGCATTATTAAGGGTATGTCTTAAGTAATATCTGTTATCAATTATATTCTTTGTTTTCATCTATCTTACCAGATGACACCCAAGAGAGAGATACCTCATACTGTTAATAAGGAAGTGATGTCTCCTATTGTTAAGGAGGAAGTGATGCCTCATACTGTTAAGAAGGAAGAGATAGCACCTGCTGTATCTCAGACGGGGACTTCTAGTCACCCAGCACCTATAGCGGCTGTATCTCAGACGGGGAGTTCCAGTCACCCAGCACCCATAGCGTAGATTGATCACATAGACGCTATTTATGCGCAGTATCTGAGGGACCGGTATGTGCCCCAGCGTATTGGATATCCTCGAGATTGATACTGTGATGTTTTATATACTTTTATTGTGGTTATTGTGTGATTGTGATAATTATATATTATGCCCATTATGTGACTGTAATACTTATATATTATGCATTTTGTGTGACTGTGATACTTTTATTTTGTGTGTATTGTGTGACTGTGATATTTTATATTTTTTTTGTGTTATTTCGTACGCAAAAAATTTAATGGAGGGTTGCTCTAGGTTATAATATTTATGTGTGTTGTATGACTGTGATATTCATATTAAATGAGGTTAATTTATCGGTGTTGAGTGTTCCACCAAAGGGGTCGGCGAACCCAGAGAATTCAACGGAGGGTTGCTCCGGGTCTATTTTTAATTAGAAATTCATAAATTACAGGAATAATAGTTTGGAAACAATTCATTATTTATTTATTTTATTTTTTCTGTAAATTTAGCGACGTATTTAGCGACGTTTAACGACGTTTATACACATCGCTAACTACGTCGCTAATTAGCGACGTTAATAAATGTCGCTAAATACGTCGCTAAATATGTCGCTAAATACGTCACTGTACGTCGTAAATTACTGACATGGCAGTACTGCCAGGTCATTAAAGACGTCGCTGTCACGTACCTATATAAGTCGCTAGCGACGTTTAGCGACATTTGTTTACGTCGCTAATTAGTGACGCTGCGTCGCTAAACGTCGCTAATTTAGTAACACATTTAAGTCGCTAAAAAATGTCGGTATAGCGACGTTTAGCGACGTATTTCCTTTCAGCGACGTGCTAATTTTTAACTTCTATAAAACGTCGCTAATTACATCGCTAAACATGATTAGCGACATTTTTTTGTCATTTAGCAACGTTTTTTGATGTCGCTAATTTAACTTTTTCTGGTAGTGGATGATACTGGAGGAGTGGTATCCCACTCACTACGGGCCTCAGGAAGTAGTTGGCTTAGAGTCAGAGACTTTGACTCAGGAGGGTCTCAACTCAGTTGAGATAGACGACCCAGTACCTGTAGCTTAGTAGATACATTTATTAGTATTCTTGTTATATTATATGACTTATTGGATATTATTTTGTCTTATGAGTTATATTTGAATCTTCAGTTCTTTATATCATATTCGTGCGATTATTCCATCTTATAGATCTATGATTGAGTATTCATATTTCATTTGTGGCTATATTATATCTTGATTGTTAGATTGATATTTTACCCAAACAACGTTCTACTGCCGATATTGTGGCGTAGGCTGGACGTTGTTCACTATTCACGTCCCTATACTGGGTTTGGGTCATAACACATTTTTAGTGGTGGTCCATGCAGGTCTTCGAGGTTGCAAGTAGTAAGATTCGAAGTGGTGCTCTAATTTGAGTATTATTATGAGCCTGTTTCAAGATATAGGATAAAGGCTATTGGCTGAGAATACTCAATCATATTAAGAAAAATTTTATTATTTATTTCAACTTTTCTTTCTTGATATAGATATTTAATCTTTAACTTTCCCTCTTTGAATACATTATATCATGTAACATATTGATTCTTTTCTTTTGCTTTATCTCAGGATGCCACCTAAGACTCGATCACAGTAGAGAGGAGCAGTTTTTGAGAAATCTGCAACTTTTTGAGGGCCTGCACCAGTCACTTCTCCTGTGAATAGCGTATTAGCTCCGTTTGGGGGTCTACCTCTAGCTCAGAGGACTGTTCCAGTTGTGTCTGAGAGACTTCCACCTCTACCTTTCGTTTCGACAGATGCGACTCAGGTGTTCGCATTATTTTGTGAGATATTGGAGGCTTAGGTACAGCAGCAGGTTCACCAGTCAGAGGCTCACCAGAGGCAGACCGATGTGTTATTGTAGGGTATTAAGAGTGCTCATCAGCTTGCCCTTGTTTTAGTAGAGAGAGGAGCTCAGGTACAGTAGCAGGTTGCTCCGCAGGTTGCCCAGCTTCGGTCGGGTAATATCCAGGACTTCAAGAAGCTGGAACCTCGGGTCTTCAAGGGAACTGAGGGCATCCTCTACGCTGATAATTGGCTCGAGTATATTGAGCATCTTACGAGGGTATCCTATTTTGCTGAGGATTTAGGTTGAGGCACTAGGACTTTAGCTGTTCGACATTACCTGCACTTGATTCAGGAATGATATACTTCTTGCTTATGCGGGGCAGTCTTGGAAAGTGTTCAAGGACCTCTTCAAGAGGAAGTTCTTTGCTCGGGTGGACAGATTATACTTGGGAAGGCAGTTTGAGGGCCTTACTTGGGGGAGCATGTCCATGGAGGAGTACGCCGCTGAGTTTGATAGGTTGAGCCAATTTGTAGAGTATTTAGTGAAGGAGCCAGAGGTTCAGGCTATCCGCTTCCGCGAGGGTCTAAACTGGGAAGTGAAGATCCTCATTCCGTCTTTCTATGAGACATTTTTAGAGATACTTGTGGAGACATGCAAGGTTGAGTGGAAGTTGGGCTTGAAACCCAAGAAAGACCATAATTTATTTCTGGGGCCTAGTAGCAGCGCAGTGACTTCTAAGCATCTACATTTCCAGTCTAGACCTTTTTAGCTGCCACAACAACACCAGACTCTAGCTAGGGCACCATTTTACCAGGCACCCTATCAGCAGCAGAGATAGTCATAGCAAGCTTCCTGCCACTACTACAAGAAGCCTGGCCATATCTAAAAAGTTTACAGAAAGAGGTTGGTGTAGAAGCCTAAAAAATACGCTGGGGAATTATATGCGTAAAGCCCTCAACATGGAGGAAGCCCGCGTAAAACAGAGCTCCAGCACTGGGTGGCATAAAATATGACCTCAGAGCCATTGGCGTATAGCAGAGCTTCAACGCTATTCAGCATAAAACATAGCTCCAAAACAACCCATATAATACAGTATTTACAGACTGCTTTGGCATAAAAAGGTTGTTATATCGCCACTTCGACGTAAAATCTGTCTGCTTTTAATGCAGCAGGAAGTTATATGAGGAACTCTTCGTATTTCTCGAATGAACCTGTCAGATGAAGCAGTGAACCTGACTCTTGACAAAGAGTACCGCACGACGACCGAGAGAACGGCTGTAATGATGATTCTGCACAGAGCCCCAGACTATCGTTTAGTGACAAATCCTTGATATAAGACGTCATTTACGCATTCAAGGAATACGCTGCCTATTTTACACAGGCAGAGATGAGCTTTTACGCTCAAGATGAGACAAAACCAACCGTCACATCAAAAGCTGCTCTTCGTACAGAACTCGAGGTATGTCTCTGCAGTTAATGCGTAAGATAGGGGCAGATCTCTGCATTTAATGCATGAGATTTGGTTCTACTTTTAATGACTGAAAGAGCTATAATTAGGGCTAATACGCTCACATCACTATCCCTGCACATTACGCCAACCAGGCTATTTTTAGCTATAGGAGTACGTTGTATGCTATCTCCTCGAAATACACCGACTTAGCTATTTTTAACTATAGGAGTACGCCGTATGCCATCTCCTCGAAATACGCCAACTCAGGCTATATTTGCAAAGGTGCGTGATAAGGCTATTTGGCCTAGAATATGCTCAAGACCTCAGTCAAGAAAGGATAATTGGCTATCTTTACGCTGGTTACCTATCCATGCAGCATCAAGCTTTACGCAGAATTTGGCTTCTACGCTAAAATGACAGCTATTTGGCTTCTACGCCAATGAGATAGCTATTTGGTTTCTACGCCAATAAGACAGCTATTTGGCTTCTACGCCAATAATACAGTTATTTGGCTTTTATGCCAACCAGACAACTATGTGGCTTCTACGCCATCAAGACAGCTACTTGGCTTCTACGCCAACAAGATAACTATTTGGCTTTTACGCCAACGTGACAGTTATTTGGCTTTTATGCCAACCTTCTCTACGCGAGGGGCAGTTACCTACGTAGCTTGCATGTTGTGATCTTCGATGAGCGATTATATGCGTTACCTCGTAATGGGACACGCGTCATACGCCGATTCAGGAGATCATTTACGTGGATAGCAGTTATTATAACCGCCGCGTAAAATGTGCAGCTCTCTCCACTGTTCGGTTTCTACGCCGACTATGACCAAACCCTATAAATAGAGACCTCCAGCCACAGAGGTCCGAGGTCAGAATCAGGGTCGCATTCAGAGGGCAGAATATAGGGTGGAGAAAATTCAGGAGCCACAGACAAGAGTAGAATCCAAGGTCGGAAGATACAGAGGTCAAGGTCAAGAGAGCACACATATAGAAGGCTTTGGCAACGAGAGGTCAACCTTTCCTACAGTCTTTGAAGCTTCTTCTTCGTCTTCTACAGCACTTCTTTGTCATTATGTGGTCCAAGGGACAAAGTGATCGACCGCGGATCAGACTCCTATAGCAATATTTCCCCAGAATCAAATTTTTATACTTAACATCCTTGTATAAGATTAATTGTACTTCTTTTTCTTGTTTGTAAACCAAAGAAAGGGTTTCGTATAAACTTAGTTTCAATTTCTTTTATTTATTATCAAACACAAGATGGCGACTGCTGGGGAGATTACTTTCTCATCTGATGAGAAAGTCATTGCTCAACACGATGCTGTATCCGTCGGATCAATGAAGAAGACTCTGGTCGTCCAATTCGACTAATCTTCTTATGAAGACATGCTTCGCGCAGGGGGTGGCTCTCGTTCCCTCTCTGTCCAAGATAACAGGAAGTTGCATAAAGTATGGATGCCCCAGACATCCTCTACCCTTCCAGCAGGCTCTCTCTCTCCGACCAACAAGGTCGTAATATCACAACCTGTGCGCCCCGCGCATAAAACGTTGTCTCCCGTCTGTGATGTGGCAGAGAAAGCTTCTGCCAATGCCTTAGCACCAATCCAGAAGTCTACTCCGCGCCCCGCACGTAAAACTTTGTCTCCTATCTGTGACGTGGCAGACATAGCTTCTGACAATGCCTTAGCGCAAATCCAGAAATCTACTCCGCGCCCCGTGTGTAAAACTTTGTCTTCCGTCTGTGACGTGGCAGGCAAAGCTTCTGGTAATGCCTTAGTGCAAATCCAGAAGTCTACTCTGTGCCCTATGCATAAAACTTTGTCTTCCGTCTGTGATATGGCAGACAAAGCTTCTGGCAGTGCCTAAGTGCTAATCCAGAAGTCTACACCGTGCCCCGCACGTAAAACTTCGTCTCCCGTCTGTGACGTGGTAGACAAAATTTTTGATAATGCCTCAGTGCCAATTCAGAAATTCCAAACGCTCCCCGCGTGTAAAAATATATCTCCTATCTACGATGAGGCAGATGGTCCCTGCAATCTTCGTAAGGGAAAACAAGTGGCAGATTTCTCGACCTCTCGGCTTTTATGCCATCAAGAGAAGAATTTGCCCGCTCTTCAGATTACGCGGAATGCTGACGGCCGATTGAGAACTTCCTCGGTTTTATGCCAACCTGTGCAAAACTTCAGATTATGCCAAGACAAGCCCCTCAGCGTAAAGAAGACCTGATTTACGGGAACATACACTCCTCAAACTGATGACGGATTGTATGCTACTCACATGGCTGAACTGCTGTATTCTTATGGCATAGATTTAAAAAGGCAAAATAAGCCTTCTTCTTCTTCTTCTTCTTCTTCTTCTTCTCCTGTTAATCCTCCTGACTTGCGTAATTTCCTGACCCAGAAGCACAAATACAGGGGATCTTCTAATATGTCTATTGCATTCCCCAGGGAGCACTGTTGTAATAGTCATAAAGTTGTAGTTAACTACTGTTGCTCTAAGGCAAAATGGTCAGTTTTTGACCGGTTGAACTACTCTGTGCCCTTACAGGAAGAAGAGGCTACATTCGTATCAGTAAATATGGCTTCACATATTCCTATAGGAAGGTCAAGTTCAAGACGTCATCCCTCTAGAACTCTAAGCCAAAGGAGATTTGATAGACTCCTGGAGAATATTAAAGCAGGTGTCTTTCGGAATACTCGCTTGAGGTCGCGATAATCGGCTTCATATTCCTCCGATTCTGACACTGAGGGTCGCCAGTTTCTTGAATGTGATACCGACAGTATAGACTCGATCCCCACAGAGATCTATACTAATCCCTCAGTAGCACCCAGAGAAATGGGAGTCTATGCCATCGGAGACGAACATGAAGAAGCTTTCCCATCATGGAGTACTGAGCAACGCATCGCTGTATTGGAGATATCGCTGAAAGAGATACATTCTATGATGGAGAATATGCACCAAATGATGCTGACTAAACATACATCTGCCATAGCTCAAGCATCGGTTCCTCCAACTCAACTGTGTGTGGGGGTGGACATGCCACCGTCCAACACAAACCAGGAGCCTGCTCCAAATCAAGAGTCAATGGCTCCTCCACCTCTGAACCCAGAGAATATATTGCCTCCTGTTGGAGTTACAATACAACCGACCTCTTACCTCTCTGCGATCCCTTTCCCAGCTGAAGATTCGATACAGGAAGTTCGGGAGTTGAAAGCCCAATTTGATACCTTGAAGCACAAGGATCAGCTCAAAAAGATGGACATTAACCAGCCTTACCCAGCTATCTGGGATGAGATCCCTTTCCTACCAAAATATAAACCATAGGCAATGGTTTTGTTTGAGGAAAAGACGTCATCGAGCCAGTACATGAACTACTTCAACATGATGACGGTGTTGCTGCAAGGGAATGACGCTCTGCTCACTCGAGTATTTAAGGGCTGTCTGTCTGGAGTGGCCTATCAATGGTACTGTAGTCTTGCGGATAACTGCATTACTTCCTTTGAAGATTTTAAGACTCTGTTCTTCGCTCGATTCTACGAAGGAGGGATGGACATGTCTATGTCCTTACTCATCGAAGTGAAGCAGAAGGAGAAAGAGAACGTTCATACTTTCATTGAACATTTTTGTAAAGCCACTTTGCAGATGCCTCCCGGAGTTCCGGATTCAGCCTTGGTTGACATTTGCAAGAAGAACCTGCTTCCACTGATCTCGGTGTTCACAGGACCATATCAGTTCCATGATTGTCCCTTGTTTATTATCTCAGCGGTAGCCGCTGAAGACAGCAGTCGGAAGGCGCGTGACAATGGAATCATGATCTCTACCTCTAAAAGAGGGAAGAGGTCATCCTCCAATAGCGACAATCCTCGTGGTTCCAAAGAAAAAGAAGCGCTGGCGATCAACACGTCCAGGCAACATACTCCAGGGAATACGCAGACGAATCCTGGGACTTCCAGGCCTAAAGAAGAATATTCTTTTGACGACGACGATATTCCAAGCATATTCGATTGTCTAGTCAAAAGTGGTAAGCTCACCTTCCTCGAGGTGAAGAGGCCTAATGAAGTTGGCAGTACCAATAATCCTAAGTACTGTATTTTCTATAGGTATATACATCACCCTACCAAGGCGTGTTATGTACTAAAGAAAAAAATCTAGGAGTTGATCGATGCCAAGGCCATCACTCTGCATAATAGCGAGAAGATGGTCACCACCAATATGATTTCTCTCCAATTCGGTAATCTGCCCCCCTCAAGTAGTCCCGGATGGTATAGTACAATGATGAACATTGTTAATCTCCCTCCGGCCAGGGGTCAAAACCATGACTTGGTACCCCTAACTACCCAGCGTGGTGAGATTATGTGGGTTCATCCTGATCTGGTGTCAGAGATTGAGGAAGAGACTAAAGCTGCTAAGGCTAAGTCTAAAAAGAACTCAAGGCGTAAACCATGCCATATGGTTACAATATCCTCGACATCAGAAGAAGAGGCTTTGGCTACCGGAACCCATTCAGGGAAAGCCTACCTCAAGGACTATGGAGGAAATCAGGAAGATGCAACGGTAGACACTTCAGCTGCTAAACTTCCAGAGCCTGAACCTGTCATACCAGAGGCAGGTCCTTCTAGACCAACTTCGGCGGACAAGGGCAAACAAAAAGAAGTACGTTTTGATAAACCTTTGAAGAATATTCAAAACAAAGGTTTGGAGAAACTATATAACTTCGACATCCTGGTCCAATTGGCTAATACTCCAGCCAGACTATCCATTTTTGAGCTACTCAGGCTTTCCAAAGACACTCGTCAAGCCTTAAGTGAAGCTTTAATGCAGGCGGATGTATGCTTGACTCAGCTTAAGTCCCCTGACAAAGAGCCCGTGGCATGTCCTCAATGCCATAGCATGATGGAAATGGTCCCTAACATCACTTTCACTCAAGAGGACATGCTGTTGAAATATAATAAGCTTGACAGGCCCCTCTATTACACCGGATATGTTGGTTCCATGGAGGTAGACCGGATTCACATAGATCCGGGATCGTCGATCAGCATTATCCCTCATAGTCTGCTCAGACCGCTGAGGATTCCTACCAGCGAACTGGCTTACACCACCACTACAATTGTGGGCTTCAATGCCAGGAAAAGTAAGCCGTTGGGGAAGATTCGTCTGAGGATCCAAATTGGGGACCTTAGATTAGTGGCTACTTGCTACGTCATTGATTCAGAGGTGTCCTACAATATTCTGTTAGGTAGACCATGGATCCACGATCATAACATTGTTCCTTCGACTCTACATTAATGCTTCAAATATGTAGACACGCAAGGGACAGTAAGAACAGAGTTTGTTGACCTCAACCCGTTCAAAGGAGTTGAGTCCTATTATTTTGATGCCATATTGTACACCCAAGACTACATGAAGGAGGTGTCAGGCAAGATGGAGGAGGAATCCTACCGGGAGCCAGGAGAACCATCTGTTGAGCAACCTCTGTCAATCCAGGTGAAGGGACGGACTACCCGTCCGAAAGTCATAGAACCCATGGCTATCCACTTGGAAAAAACCAAATCAGGAGGAGGAAGTGATCCCCTAGTAATCACTCTGAACCATAAGCCTCCACCTTTGGTCATCAACCTTTGGCCAGTACGCAGCCGACTGATGTAAATACAACCGAGAACGTAGTTTCTGACGATAATAAAGATTCTCTTTTCCAGTATTCTGACGCTCAATTTCCAAATCAGGAATACTCCCCTCATAACGATATAGAGCCTATAGCACAAAATTTCCTGGAAGCTATAGACTACTATCATCCGAATGTGTGGGAGGTAGCGTTAACATCTAATATCATCACGACATACGGGCCACATGAAGATTCTATCTTTATTATCCCGCCTACTCGCAGCAATCAGCATCCAATAGTCTTCGGTCGCATGTGCAATGGATCGATTGTACAAAAATGCAGGTCCACAGATATAGCCCACAGGATTTGAAGATTATGCAAAGCATGGGTTATGACCTGAAGTCAGAACCAGGCCTCAACTATGGGAAAGGCAGGCGAATGCCGTTGCAGGGTGATCCCTACCGTCAACGAACTCACTTCAGGTTAGGGTATAACACGTCTCTTGCAACTTTTGAGTCAAGTGAGGATACCATTTCCTCTTCTCAGGATGGTTCGTCGTCCTCCGGTTCATGTGCCAATCCTGAACGAGTATTGTCAGCAAATACGGTATTGACAGATTCCCTCGAAGCAGACGAACAAGAATCTGAACTGTTTGAAAATGACTCCTGGGCACATCAAATGGATATACAGTGGGAACTCTGGTTCGAGCAGAGGGAACCGCCCACTGAATATAAAGTTATCCAAGTTGATGTTGGGGATGAATTTTCACCAAAGTCGATATTTATCAGTAATAATTTTTTCGAAGAAGAAAGGGAAGAGATGATCCAACTGATAAGAGAATATATCGATGTCTTTGCGTAGAATTATGAGGATATGCCAGGTCTTGATCCAAAAGTGGCTACTCATAAGCTCAACATACTGCCCAATTTAAAACCTGTAAAGCAGCACCAACGCCGTTTCCGCCCGGATATGATGGATGCCATTGAGGCTAAAATTAAGAAGTTAATAGCCTGCGGGTTCATCCGGGAAGAACAACATCCTGATTGGGTCGCCAATATTATCCCGGTCATAAAGAAAAGCGGGAAAGTTCGCATTTGCATCGACTTTCGAGATCTCAATGCGGCTTGCCCCAAGGATGAGTTCCCTCTTCCCATCACAGACGTCATGATCGACAACACCTACGGTTTTGAACGCATATCTTTCATGGATGGATTCTCAGGAGACAATCAGATCAAAATGCATCCTGAAGATGAGAAGCATACTGCCTTTCGCACACCACTGGGGGTATATTGCTACACAGTCATGCCCTTTAGATTGAAGAATGCCGGGGATACATATCAGTGAGCTATGAGTAACATATTCCATGAGCATCTACGCAAAATAGTGGAATATTACGTAGACGATATCGCTGTCAAAAGCCGCCTTAAGGGTACTCACATCCAAGACTTAAAGACAGTGTTCAAGTTAATACGCCAACATCAACTCAAAATGAACCCTATAAAGTCCTTTTTTGGTGTATCCAGTGGCAAATTCCTGGGATTTGTCATTACCGCCAAAGACATTCAAGTTAACCCTGATAAAGCAAAGGCTATCCTAGAAATACCACTGCCCCGTAATCTGAGAGAACTCAGGGGATTTCAAGGTCGCCTAGCTTATATCAGGAGATTCATATCCATCTTTTCTGGGAGATGTCAACCTTTTTCCCGTCTGATGAAGAAAGGTGTGTCCTTTGTATGGAACAAAGCCTATCAGCAAGCGTTTAATGATATCAAACGCTATCTTACTAATCCTCCAGTTCTGGTGTCTCCCGTCATAGGAAGACCATTTTTGTTGTATGTTTGAACAATGGATCATTCTTTAGGAGCTCTCCTCGCACAGAAGAACAATGAGGGTCATGAATAGGCTATCTACTACCTAAGCAGGATGATGGTAGGAGCTGAACACCGGTATAATCCAGTGGAAAAAGAATGCTTGGCCCTAATGTTCGCCATTCAGAAGATGCGATATTACGTCACAGGCCAAACTATTCATATCATCTCCAGGATCAATCCTCTTCGGGTAGTGATAATTAAGCCTAGCGTCCTTAATTCTTGACTCGTGACTTGGGCGATGTTATTAACACCATACGATATGGTGTACGTCTCTCAGAAGTCTATAAAGGGTCAAGCCTTGGCTGATTTCTTAGCTGCTTATCCGATTTTGGAAACCTCCAAACTGTACGAGGAAATTTCCGACGAAGTTGCAGAATATAACTCTGCAATGGAAAGTGACACATGGCAGCTATTCTTCGATGGTGCCTCCAGGACTGGTCCCAAAGGAACTGTGGTCTCAAGAGTAGGAATTATCCTGGTAACTCCTGATAAACTCGTCATCTACCGAGCATATTCTCTTAGCGAACCCTGCTCTAATAATCGGGATTCAAATCACTAAAGAATTAGAGGTCGAATACTTAGAAGCTTTTGGTGATTCTCAGCTGATCGTCAATCAGGTCAGAGGAGTATATGAAGTCCGCAATCCAGACCTCATTCCTTATCACCAAGAAACGATCGAGATAGCCATATCTTTTAAAGGAATTTTCCTAGAACATGTGCCTCGATCTCAAAATTTGGAAGCTGATGGTCTGGCCAGTCTAGCTGCAGATCTAGCTATTCCTATAAGGAGGCAGAATTCGGTGATCCTTTTCAATAGAGATTTATTCTGTGTAAAAAATAACTTTCACCTGGAACGCAGCTACACCGCAAATACGGTTCCTCCTAAGAGAGACTGGAGAAGTCCCTTTATAGATTTTGTAGCATACGGAATCTTACCAGAGGATCCTAAAGAAGCAGTGTCTATCAAAAGACGATCATTACGCCTCTATTTTGATGCTTCTTCACAAAGTCTATATCGTCGAACATACGATGGACTACTACTACGATGTCTCTCCGATAATGACGCAAAGCGGGTTATCCGTGAAGCTCACGACGGTGTATGTGGTGCACATCAACCCGGTCCTAAGTTACAGGATCGTATCAGGAGGATAGGCTACTACTGGCCTACTATGATTGCAGATGTAGTAAAATATGCAAGATAATACAAAGCCTGTCAAGTTCATGCAGATTTTATATATTAGCCTTCTGAGTATCTACATCCTACCATTGCATCATGGCCCTTCGAAGCATGGGGTATGGATATCATTGGTCCTATTCGCCCGTCATCTTTTAGAGGACATCAGTTCATATTGGCTATCACCGATTATTTCTCTAAATGGGAAGAGGCAATCCCCCTTGCTGAGGTAAAGATATCCAACGTGATCAGCTTTATCAAGCACTATATCATTTATCGCTTTGGGATACCCCAAAGGATAATTTATGAAAACGAGCCCCAATTCATCAGCCAAGCGTTTCACCAATTTTGCGATAAGAATCAGATATAAAATATGGCCTCTACGGCATATAATCCGACTGCTAATGGTTTGGCGGAAGCCTTCAACAAAACCATTATCAAAATCTTGAAGAAGTTCGTCTCTTCGAATAAAAGAGATTGGAATAAGAAGCTCGGAGAGTGCCTCTGGGCATACCCCACAACGGTACGAGCACCGACGGCTTGTACCCCATTCTCATTAGTCTACGGGTGTGAAGCAGTTCTCCCCATTGAAATCAAAATTCCATCCCTTAGAATAGCAGTGGCTAATGAGTTGACTCAGGAAAATAATGACCGACTAAGGCTTCAAGATCTAGAAGGATTAGACGAGAAACGCCTTCAAGTCCAACAGCGTATTACTTTCTACCAGGCACGCATTTCCAGAGCTTTTAATCAAAAAGTGAAGGAAAGAGTGTTCAAAGTTGGTGAGCTAGTTTTAGCTATGAAGAGGCCAATGATCATTACGCATAAGAGTAAGGGTAAATTCCAGCCCAAATGGGAAGGCCCTTATGTGATTTGAACGACGTTTTCAAACGACACTTACAGATTATCCAAGCCTAATGGAGATCTGATAATAGCTCCTATCAACGGCAAATTCCTGAAGAAGTACTATGCTTAATCTCCCTTGTTTAAACGGAGTATGGTGAAGATCTCATTCTGACGATACTACGTACAAAGACTGGTTGGAGCATATTCTATCATTTTCTCATGACCTCTGAATAGATATGTTTAACTAATTTGGAACTTTAAAACCTATCACGTCTATTTTATCTCTGATAGTGTTTTGTATACAAATTTAGTTGGATCATATTCTATCATGTCCATATAACCTCTGAATAGATATATCCAGCTAAAGCTTACCGAAAGTATATCACATCCATATTATCTCTGATATCACTTTTACCCTAGCCTATCATTTATATTCAAAAATGATGGGTCCACAAAAGTCAGATAAAGCCTCTTTATTATCTCCGGGAAGAGCAAGTTACAAAAAGAAGCAAAAAGTACATCATTGGGGAGGAGCAATCAAATCACGAATCTGTTGCACCAAAGTGGCCATCCTCTCATTCCTAGAGTCCAAGATGTTAGTGCGAGCCCGCTCCAGTCGTGCCTCATCATCGCTCAGGAGGGATAGTTCAGACCGAGCATGAACAAAACCGGTACGGATGACACCCACATGTGCCAAGTTCTGCTAAGCTGTATCCTTTCGTCCCTTTAACACATCTCGAGCTTCCGATGACTGGATAGCTCACTCCTTTGCCTGAGCGAGTTTAGATTCCAATTTGCGGACCCTCACTTCATTTCCCTCATGTTCAGCCTCGCACTTCGTTAGCTGAGGGATAACCTCCTCCAAGATGGCCTACTCTTCATCCATCTTCTGCTGTTCTGCCTGGATGGATTTGTTTAAGCATTACATCTGTTCAGCAAGCTTCGCAGTCAAGGAGTCATACTCGGCCTGAATTATATTATCGATATTGTCTCAAGATAGTTGCAAATATTCGTTAATGAGTTATTCTAAACCATTAACTATTTGCCTCAGCGCATCAGCTCTTCCAGCGTCATTGAAATTTCTGATCGGTGCTATCGCAAGCTGGAAGGACGTCAGCAGATTATCAAAGCTCAGGTTCTTCTCCAGCACCATAGATATTAACTCCTTCAAACAACAGTAGAATAGGCTGGTATATTGTTCAATCAGCATATCGAAGACCGGATGCACGCTAGGAGTGGCTGCGATACCAGGAAATCTCCTTCCAGGAATGACCGCAGAGGATATTGCCACGGCCGTTGCCTCTACAGATAGTGCTACAAAAGAATGAATACCAGCAACAATTGAAGTTGCTGGCATACTCAACGAAGGAGGCACAGTCGCGATGATGGGCTCATCTTCCTCTGCAGATATCTGAACTGCTGATGGCGAGACGACACCCAAAAATGTTGCAGATGAAGGATCGGCAGCTTCAAAGCATGCCTCTTCAAGGTCGAGCACCGCCGTTTCATCGACAGGATCCGCAACAAAGTCAAAGGTTGCGTCAACTCTGCCCTCCCCTGAGATGTCTTCACCTGAAAAAGACAAAAGAAAGTTAATATCAACTTGATATTAAATTTCCTAAAAGAGGCGTAAAGACAATATTTATCCATGGACGATGGTATATATGTCACATCCGTAACCTGTACGGCTAAATTATTTCTTAATGATGCTAAGCGAGCTGTCATACCTGGAGAAGAGGGTACACCAATTGAAGTTGGAGGATAGTCTTCCCAGTCATCACCAAGATCCACTCGAGGTTCATCAGGTGGAATCTCACTGGAAATACTTACAAACGAAGTAGGGGTTACTCCCATTATTTGTCTGGATAAAGGTATCCTTAATATGCTCGACCTCGAAGGCGATCTCGTAGCACTACCAGGAGCAGTGGTAGCAGCAGCGATCTCGAGCAAAGAATCTTTGGTACTGCCAGCCGGAACTATGGAGGTTCCCTCTCTAAAAGGTGAAGGGCCTTTGATCAAAGAATCATCCCCTACAGGGGAAACGACAGGCTCGCTCCGCTGATCAAAGAATCATCCCCTGGTGGAAGCCCTTTTCGGACCTCTGGCAATCTTCTTCTCGCGGGGGGGGGGGGGAGGCTCTTTCAGAGTAAAAGCCTTCCGTTTATTGGGGATAACGAGAGGCTCTGCTGGTGGAGCTATTTCGCCTCTCGGTATTATTAACAGGAACTCGTCTGCCCCGGTGGTATCTTCATTCTCATCCGAGGAAACAGACGAAATCTCCTCCCTTCCAGTAGACCTATGGGAGGGCATCCTAAAACTTCCATGCACATCAAAATCGTGATGGAAGGTATTGATGGACACATAGAGCTGCGCATATGAGTAAAGGATACGCAACTCCATAGAGAGAGAAGTCGCAGACACAACAAAAGTTATACCAGTACAGCCCGTGATGAAGTACCGCCATCCTCTGGCTCCATCAAAAAGTCTACCTTTGGACTTAAAGCTGGTAATGGCATTCCCTACATGCAACTGGTCGTATCCAAACTGCCTGGCGAACCGACTGGGCAGATAAAGCTCCAAGTGGCAGTGGTCATCACTTTTGTACATCAGATAGGAAGGTCTAATGCAGACCAACCAGTAGAAGGCTTCAGGAGAAATAATGGTCCTCCCTTGACCCCCATCCTTAAGTTTTGTCCCCTGTTGATTGATATATATGGGGGGGACATTACAAAAGAGCTTCTAGCTATGGGCAACGTTTAACGCCCCCCGGTAATCTATGACGGTCGCCACGTTCCAAGAGGAATTTCTGTAATTCAACAAGAAGTTATTTCCTGAACCGCTGGCAGAACTGGGAGACATCACCCTGGTATTGTAAAGGATCAACCATCCCATCAGGTATAGGAAGGGTAATTCCACTCTGGGAAATCTTTTACGCTGCGTCTCATCTGCGAGTAGCCCATCAGTAAGGGCCCTCAGGCCTGCTTGTATTCTACATACCATAGCAGGAAGCAGGCCCAGTCTTGCTCCGAACACTAAACATACTGCAGGCCATAAGGTGTTACGATGAATGCGATCTGCAGACGCGATGCCAGGCACTAACCAGCGGCGTAGCCAGACGGAGAGAAAGCCGGCCAATTGAGCTTCCCTTGACAGAGGCCTGCGATAATGCCTCATATAACTGAAGGCTTTAGTGCCTGCAGGGTAACCCCCTATCTCCTTATCGAGAATATAATCTGAAGCCCCTACGTCATCAATAAGGTCATCGACCGTGTTGGCGCTGAGCATACTCAGGAGGTTCAAGGGCTTATCTCGTCTATCTACCACCATGTCCGGCTTAGCATTTCTGGCCTGGTGGAAGAAGAGGTAGGTTGCCCACTTGTTGATGTGAGCCAAATCAGAGGTCTCCTTGTAGAAAGTGGTGCAGGCAAGATAGTGGCTCATCAACTCTTGATATACTGCCCCTGCCCGAGGGTTTGTATCCCTTAACTCCCTGTTTATCGGGACGTACTCTTCATAAGGAGCATCCCCCATTAGCAGCCTTGAAATCTCTGCCATCTTATGAAGGGCTAAGCCCAACTCACCCAGCGGAGTGGCAAAAGTCCCAGTGAAAGAGTTGTATCGCTCCATCAAGGCTAAGAATAAGTTGGGGTTGACAGGAAGCCCAACACTTGTGGCACTCACGGCCGCGAATAAACCAATAATTTCCAGCTCCACTTGGAAGTGTTTCAGGGCCCAGGCAGTCAAACTGGCCCATCAAAGATTCCCCGGGCTAAGCTATCCACTGGTCCGAGGGTTGAACCTGGGGTATATTCCTCTCTGCCCCATAAAGTCATTACAGAAGGTCGATATCTGAACTGGCTGGATCAGCAAAGTGTCCTCACTCGGGACACTACCCGACAGCAATCCCCTAAAGGGTTTAACAGGGACTGAAGGATGGCTCATATAGGCCCCCCGATCGTATCCCTTGTTGTATAAGATCTTCTCCGGTCGGCCATGAAGATCGGGAGTCAAAATCCATATCATCTTCCTAGGATGTGTGGCATGGAAGAATGCCGAGATAGGGCAATCCCTAGGTATCCTGGGCAGATATATCACCGTGCCCTCATTAGTAAACACCCAATCCTCCTTCTTGGGCTTGGTCTAGGATTGTTTGTCGATAACATCCCCAAATAAGAAACCCGATTTCTTATACTCCGTCCCGTATATGTATATCAGGGTTCCTCACTGATCATACTCAGCAGCATACGTTCTCCTTGGGACGAGATCAGGATTCCCCTTTCTTCAGGATAATTGGCTCCAGAAATGGGGAATGTCACATGGGACAAGTCCTCCAAATAGTTTGAGTTCAGCATCCTGGCAGCAGAGCCCATCACCTCAGCCAAAAGAGGGATCTGTAAGTCCACTACAAAATGCAAGAGAACACGTTAGTTTCTACACTAGATGCTACACTCTTACAGTTTACGCCAAAGATTATCAGTCTGAGCTTTTACGCCAAGACTGCAAAAACTTGAGCTATTACGCTGGAACCTATTTTCGAGGCATAAAATTCAAGGTTGGCAGTATACGCAAAAATCTAACAGTATGAGTTTTTATGCCAGACTGCCAAAATTTGAGTTTGTACGCCAAAATTTACGTCCAGCGCGTAAAACTCAAAGTTTATAGTATACGCCAAATTTTGACAGTCTGAGCTTTTTACGCCAGACTGCAAAAAGATGGTTTTACGCTGACAAAATAGAAATGTGGGCATATTGGTTCGCATACACGTACATCGTGTGCGGAAGGTTTTCTTCTTGCAATCTCTACCTGTGATGTCCGGAGCACAGCTCGACGGCGGAGCACTTCGTTCGGATCGGGGCTCGTTCAGCCTAATGGGAGTCGCTCGTGCTTGAGCAGAAGAGCGAGAAGAGGAAGAGACCTTCTTTCCCTTAGCAATGGAAGCCTGTTTAGGTGCCATGGCAAATCTGAGTTCTCAAGAAAGAGACGAAGAAGAAGGGTTCTTGAAAAGCAAGGGTTTTGTGAAGACAGATAAAAGTTTTCTCTCTCAGGACCTTGGGCTATTTATAGAGTTCGGATAACTCTTCGAATCCCTAACCAAATCCGATATTTAATATTTGGTTATGATTTGGGACCATGTCAGCCTATCATTTGAAAAATGAAGACGGACAGTCAGTGGATCCAGATTTTACGTGCACAGCAGATCTATGATTTTACGCTCAGGAGCTTTTACGCTCGAGAGGCGACAAATCTACGGTTTTATGCTCAGAGGCTATAAATCTATGGTTTTACGCTCAGATGCTTTTACGCTCAGGAGCTTTTATGCTCGAGAGGCTACAAACCTATGATTTTACATTCAGAGGCTATAAATCTATGATTTCATGCTCGAAAGATTTTTACGCTCAAGAGGCTACAAATCTATGATTCTACGCTCGAAAGCTACATATAGCCAATTACAAGGGTTTACGCAGAAGATGCTCCTTTTTTGCTATAAAATATTCCAAGTGCCTGAAACACACAGAGTTCAGCATTAAAGATGACTCTTCTTCTTGGGCCATTTGGAAGTTCATCCAAAGTCCAGTCAGAATCTTTTACACAAGTTCAAGTATGGCTTAGTCGACAGACATTTCTCGCCCTCTTTCAAGGGATTTTTGGGAAACCATTCTTAAAGATGATGGTCTGAATAGAAAATTCTTCATATCAGAGAAGTGAGTTCAGAATTCTATGCGACTCCTCGTCCAAAATAGCACAACAGTTTTGCTAAGGAGCTTTCTACGCGTCTTCCATTACGTGTAAAAGACGGGACGAGATCAGATACTCTTTTATCAGAGTCGGCATAAAATTATTCAGACGTGCCGAAGCTTCACACTATTCATACTTCCTCACAGCAAATATGGCAAATCATCAGATGCGTAAAAGAAGATAATTCTATTAATTATGATTACATATGATGGAAATCCAGTCTACAAAGGGTTTTTTATCTTCATGATTACATATGATGGAAATCCTTTTTCTACAAAGGGTTTCTCATTTTTATTTAAGATCACACCAAGAATCTGCTGTGCCTGGTTCTCATATTGGTGTAGATCTTTTTCGTCTTCTACAGCAGTTAAACGGCTTCCGTGGCCGATTAACAAGAAAATGATTAATTGCGGGAGGATACAAAATTGGGCATGTATTAATTTTGTAAGCCCATCCTCCATACGCCATGGCAGGCATGCCCTAGAATTTGTGTTAGGGGTTCAGACCCAACACAATATTCGAAGACAGGGCCAAACTGCCTACCCTCGTCCAGCGCCATGATGGGAGAGAATACAGCTTGCAAGTTGTGTGGCCAAATAAGACCCTTCCTCTCTCCTGGACGAATCGCCATATGAAATTGTTGTTCATCCCGAGCAAAGAAAGCTATGATATCCTTCTATGATCCATCGTTGCAGAGGATATTTGCTCGAAGATGCCTCTTTTTATGGCTCCTTACATGCTGGAAGAACATGATCTTCTTCTTTCTCAAGTCAACCCGACGAAGCTCGGCAACCATCTCTTTGTGGTGAAGGAAGTATAGGAAAAATAGGTTAACTCAGTCGCCTTTATATAGACAGAGGAGAACACACCAAATCCCAACAAATTCCTAAAAATTTGTCGAGAAATCAGCCTCGCGGAACGAGTCAAACTTGACTGTTTCATGCTTCATTCAAAGTGTTTCAAATTACGAGGAATTTGAAAACTTTGAAGGGGGTCTTATAGAAGCAAGAAAAATATGCTGAAGAATTATACGCGTAAAGCCCTCAACATGCAGAAAGCCCGCATAAAACAGAGATCCAGCACTGGGTGACATAAAACTTGACTTCAGAGCCATTGGCGTACAACAGAGCTTCAACGCTATTCAGCGTAAAACATAGCTCCAGAACAATCCACGTAATACAGTATTTTTAGACTACTTTGGCATAAAAAGGTTGCTACATCGCCACTTCGGCGTAAAACCTGTCTGCTTTTAATGTAGCGGGAAGTTGTACGAGAAACTTTTCGTATTCCTCGAATGAACCTGTCAGATAAAGCAGTGAACCTGACTCCTGACAAAGAGTACCGCATGATGACCGAGAGGATGGTTGTAATGATGATTCTGTATAGAGCCTCAGACTGTCGTTTAGTGACAAATCCTTGATATAAGTCGTCGTTCATGCATTCAAGGAATACGCTGCCTATTCTACACAGGTAGAGCTTTTACGCTCAGGATGAGACGAAACCAACCGCCACGTCAAAAGCTGCTCTTTGTACAGAACTCGAGGCACATCTCTGCGGTTAATGCGCGAGATGGGGGCAGATCTCTGTATTTAATGCACGAGATTTGGTTCACTTTTAATGACTGGGAGAGCTATAATTAGGGCTAATACGCCCACATCACCATCCCTGCACATTACGCCAACCAGGCTATTTTTAGCTATAGGAGTACGTAGTATGCTATCTCCTCGAAATACGTTGACTTGGCTATTTTTAACTATAGGAGTATGCCATATGCCATCTCCTCGAAATACGCCAACTCAGGCTATATTTGCAAAGATGCGTGATAAGGCTATTTGGCCCAGAATACGCTCAAGACCTCAGTCAAGGAAGGATAATTGGCTATCTTTACACTGGTTATCTATCCATGCAGCATCAAGCTTTACGCAGAATTTGGCTTCTACACCAATATGACAGCTATTTGGCTTCTACGCCAACGAGATAGCTATTTGGTTTCTACACCAACAAGACAGCTATTTGGCTTCTACACCAACAACATAGTTATTTGGCTTTTATGCCAACCAGACAACTATGTGGCTTCTACGCCATCAAGACAGCTACTCGGCTTCTACGCCAATAAGATAACTATTTGTCTTTTACGCCAATGTGACAGTTATTTGGCTTTTATGCCAACCTTCTCTATGCGAGGGGCAGTTACCTACGTGGCTTGCATGCCATGATCTTCAACGAGCGATTATACGTGTTACCTTATAATTGGATATGCGTCACACGCCAATTTAGGAGATTATTCATACGTGGGTAGCAGTTATTATAACCGTGGCATAAAAGGTGCAGCTCTCTCCGCTGTTCAGTTTCTACGCCGACTATGACCAAACCCTATAAATAGAGACCTCCAGCCACGGAGGTCCGAGGTCAGAATCAGGGTCGCATTCAGAGGGCGGAATCCAGGGTGGAGAGAATTCAGGAGCCACAGACAAGAGTAGAATCCAAGGTCGGAAGACACTCAGAGGTCAAGGTCAAGAGAGCACACATATAGAAAGCTTTGGCAACGAGAGTTCAACCTTTCCTGCAGTCTTTGAAGCTTCTTCTTCATCTTCTACAGCACTTCTTCATCATCGTGTGGTCTAAGGGATAAAGTGATCGACCGCAGATCAGACTTCTATAGCAATATTTCCCCAGAATCAAATTTTTGTACTTAACATCCTCGTATAGGATTAATTGTACTTCTTTTTCTTGTTTGTAAACCAAAGAAAGGGTTTCGTATAAACCTAGTTTTAATTTCTTTCGTTTATTATCAAACAGTTAGAAGTTTGTCTGTATTGTTGTACCGAGGGGCATCAACTAAGGGATTGTCCTTCCAACCTTCGTGGTGCAGTTTAATGAGCAGCTCCAGCTCCGAGAACATAGGCGAGGCCACTTGTCACACCCCAATCCCAGAATACATGGGACTAGGCCATGTAGCAATGGCCAATTATGTACCAAGGGAACTTTAGTCCGACTATAATACATATAAGCTATAAATAAGGGTCACTATCTAGATAACACGGTATAAATGACTAATGTCTCAATCCAAAAGGATATATAATAAAGAAGGGACAACATGTATCATGGTGTGTTCCCCATACTACACTTGTCTGAATAGACTCATAGTAAATAATATGAGTCTATAAATAGTAGGCTATACTAGCAGAAAATAAGCAAAAGATCATAATAGCAGAACAATGAAGAAGTGATACAAATATCGAATAATAATACCTGCATACCGGTATAATACTCATCAGCAGCTCCAGACTCCCGTCAGCAATCGACCCTATTATTATGGCAGGGAACCAGGTTCTCAGAGGGACGTAACAAGGTACAAACAGCATGCCATAGTAAAACAGAAAGGAAATATATGATACGTCGGTTTAATCTAGAATAACCACCTAAGTGAGACACAACTTGAAGACAACGTTCGACACATGAGCTTTCCAAATATAAATCCGTAGCTCTGAGGCACAGAGACACATGGTGCGTATCATAGCTCTGAGCACAGATTCATACAGTAAATACTATGACTCCGGATACAGGATCTCTACATAAATAAGGATATATATTGTGCATGCAAAGTAGCCCAAGAGTCTAGTAACTGTCTTTTCCTTCCAATACGGTCAATAAGACACATCCACAACTTGCTGAGCCTGAACCTCTATCTAGCAGTCTCGTCATACTGAATTATCTAGCACTAATTACCATCCTATAGTCATCACAGGTTCCTTTCATGCTGATACTATCAGGATAGCAGAAGTCTGGCACGATAAAAGTGTCTGAATGTGTCCTAGGGCTCCGATGTAACCAAGTAGGTATATTAAGGTATCGAGAACTAACTAACAATCAATACTAGACGTTATCAACGAATGTCTATACCCGAATATGAACCGAACACTAATTAACAATTTTGATTCAAAGCACACACAATTTTATAGATAAAATAAATAGTAAAACTGGAACTGAGTTAAAGAATGGCAAGGTACACTTGTCTGTATCAGGATGCTGAAGGCGAGGCTCCAATACAATGTCCAATTCCGAGGATCCCAAAGTACCTAGAGATGATATATAAAATAATTAATAATCTGTCTTGAAACTATCTAAAATAAGAGATGACATCATAAACTAGCATAGGTTCTTATCTTAGTTACATAACTTACGTCTAAGGTACTAACTAGAGGGTTGATCCAAGTTGTCTAAGGAAACGTTGCATTAAATACGAAATCACCCAGTCACTTAACGTCCTTAAATAATATCCTCAACCACTAATATTCATCAAGTGTGATTTCAGTTTTCTATATATAATGTTCACATATTCATCCTCAATCATTCATGCATTTCACATATATATAACCCTAACCAAATGCTATTAATCTTGGATATAAACTAAACATAGGTATTGTTCATGGGAACCTAAATCCTAACTAGGGATTCCTTTAACAAATAGGAATAGTTATAACACAAATAAAGAAGGTAAAGAAGTTACCAAGGGTAGTTGTGGGTAGTGGTAGTAGTAGTGCTGCAGGTTCTGTCAGTAGCGGTGTTGACCGTGGTGGTGGTGCTCGTATCGATAGTGGTAGTACGGGTGGTGCTCGATGGCGGTAATAGTGGTGGTGATAAGAATGGCGAGAAGGTGATGGTAATGGTAGTGGTAGTAGTGCTCGGTGGGGGTGGTATTGGCTGTGGTAGTGGCGTGATGAAGGTGGTGGTGGTGCTCCGGTGGTGACGACTGAAAGGGATGGTGGTGCTCCGATGATGAAGGTGGTAGCTCGTGGTGAGGTAGTGGTGTAGGTGGTTGCGGTGGTGATGAAGTCATGGTGGAGGTAGTGGTGTTCGTGGTGGCAGTTGAAGAGAATGGTGGTGTTCCGGTGGCAAAAATGGTATAAGCGGCTGTTGGTAGCTGCTGTGGTAGTGGTGAATAGTATTGGCGATGGTGTTGGTAGTTGCTGTGGTGGCACAGGTGAAGGGGGTGGTGGTACTCCAGTGGTGCTCCGGTGGTTAGGCTACAGTAAGGAAGAAGAAGAAGAAGAAGAATGGAGAGGAGGAGAAAAAGAATAAATGAGAGGATGTGAGTTCGACTGTTGTGAGGGAAGGAGAGAAGAGAGAGTATGGTAAGGAAAAATAGGGTTTTCTTCGGATTAGGGCCGACCACATGGGGATGTGTATGTGTGTGTATGTTAATATAGAGGGAATGTATGCTTATGATAGGGGGAATTTGAATCAAGGGGTGGGATTCTACGTATGAGAAAAGTACTACACAAGGGAAGAGAGAGTGAGAGGTGACCAGTCACATAAGAATGGGGGGATTTCTCTATTTGCGTTGCACCAATGGAAGTGTGACACCTTGCAATCTCTTTGTATTTGAGTCCCTTAACATTTGGATGTTTACAAATAAAGGAGAAAGAGTGAGGATTTGATGTAAAAAATTAGTGTTTGGTGTTTTGTAGGATGGAGAGGGTGTTGGGTATTTTGTATAAGCCTCATGAATGGGTATAAGGGTTAAATTAGGGTTAGGTTAAGTCAGTTTCTCCAATTTAGTTAAATATTATGACATAGGTGCTCTTAAATAAAATGAGAGTATATGAGATCTCAATTGGGAGTGACACAAATATCATGGACGGTGTAGGCTTAAGTGTTAGTCCTGGGCCCTTTAATTGGTTAGGCGAAACGGGTTGTATTTGTGTCCCAAAATCTATGGCGACGGCATAGGTACAAAGCATAGAATTAAAGAATTAATTTTATGACTGGAAAGTCGTATAATTAAAATAGAGCACAAGGAAGTATATTTGTGAGTGACAAAAATATCCAGTGTCTAGGTTGGCTCATCAGGTCAAGAGTGCAAAGATTTGTTGGAAAGTAAAGGCTATTGTTGTGCTCTAATTATTGAAGCAACGGTAAGGTGCACCAAGAGTTTAAAATTAAAGAACCAGTCTATAAAACCCTAATTTCTAATTCTTAATCAACCTGAAGCTAAAACAAAATTCTTACCATAACAAATCTACTTAAAAAAGTTGAGGGAGTTTATATCCTTCCCAACTAAGAAGAATTTCGTCGCCGAAATTAAAAGTAAAGCACGAATATGAGTTTCGAGAATTAAAAAGTTAACAGGTAATTGAAATACAGTACGCAAATTCATACCTTGGTCCTCAAATAAATACGGAAAATACTGTCGAATAGAATCATCATACAACCAGGTAGACTCGCCCAACGAATGATGCTTCCATGCAACCCTGACCAGTCGAATAGTTTGTCCCCTCAAAATATTCTTACTGCGATTGAGTATTCCTACTGGCTGCTCTATATGTGCTAAACTAGGCTCGACTATAATCTTGGAATAATCGAGCAAATGACTAGGGTCTGCCTCGTATCTTCTCAACTGTGATATGTAAAATATGTCGTGTACGCCTTCTAATGATGGAGGTAATGCAAGACGATAATCCACTTTGCCAACAAGCTCCAAGATGTCAAAAGGTCCGATGTACCTCAGAATCAGCTTGCCTCTGCCCCCAAGTTTGATAGTACCATGAGTAGGTAATATCTTCAAAAATACATGATCGCCTTTCTTGAATTCCAAAGGTCCGCGGTGCATATCTGACCAATGCTTCTATATGTCCTGTGCTGCACGCAGGTGACTTTGAATCTGCTTCACTTTCTCTACTGTCTGTGTCACCAATTCTGGACCAAGTATCTGAAGCACTCCCATGTCACTCTAATATACCGGCGACCTATACTTTCTGCTGTACAGTGCCTCATAACTTGCCATTTGTATGCTTGCTTGATAGCTGTTGTTGTAGGAGAATTCCACCAAGTGTAGATGATCCTCCCAAGATCCTCCAAAGTCGATCATGCACGCTCTCAACATATCCTCTAGTATCTGAATCATGCACTCTGACTAACCATTAGTTTGTGGATGATATGCAGTACTGAACTTGAGGCAACTTTCTTGACTCTCCTGCATACTCCGCCAAAAATATGACGTTAATCTGGAATCACGATCTGATACAATATTGACAGGCATTCCATGTAGTCAAACTATCTGCCTTATGTACATGTCAGCTAATATCTTCATCGACTGCCTAACTCTGAAGGGTAAGAAATATGTTGACTTAGTGAGTCGGTCCACGATAACCCAAACTACATCCCTTTGCTAGGGGTCCTCGAAAATCCCATGATGAAGTCCATGGTAATGTGCTCCCACTTCCACTCAGGAATAGGAAGCAGCTGCAATAGTCCTACAGTCCTCTGATGTTCGGTCTTGACTTGCTGATAGACCAAATATTATGCCACTAATCTTGCAATCTTTCTCTTCATTCCATGCCAGTAGTAGTATTGTATCAAATCTTGGTACATCTTCGTACCCCCGGGATAAATAGAATAAATTAAACTATGGGCCTCGCTCATCAACTCCTGGCATATCTCACCGCTCCAAGATATAGGCGATCTCCATACCTCAATATTTTGTCTCCATGTATCTGGAGTCACGTCTGCATATCCGCCTCTGTCCTATCTCACAGTTGCCAAAATCTCGTATCGATAGGCAAGGCTACCTTGATCCTCTCAACCAATATAGACTGAATTTCTAGACTGGCCAATTATCCATCCCTGACTAGCAATATAACCTCTATCCCAAGCTCCAGAAGATCCTTTAATAAATTTTACTGAGTCATCAAAAAGTATGCCATGGGTTTCCTGCTTAAGGTATCTGCTACAACATTTGCCTTGCCAGGGTGGTACTGCAACTCAATATCATAGTCTGTCATCAACTCTAGCCAATGCCTTTGTATCATGTTGAGCTCCTTCTGAGTGTAGATATACTTCAGACTTTTATGATTTGTGTAAATCTTAATCTGTTCTCCATAAAGTTAGTGCCTCCATAGCTTTAGTGTAAATATTATCGCAGCTAGCTCTAGATCAAGTGAAACATAATTCTTCTCATGAACCCTCAGTTGTCTCGATGCGTAAGCTATCACCTTGTCATGCTGCATCAGTATACATCCTAGTCTGCTTCCAGACGCATCGCTATATACCACAAATCCTCCAGATCTAAAGTGTTAAGATCGGTGCTATCGTCAGACGCTTCTTTAGCTCATCGAAAGCCGTCTAACACTCCTCAGTCCAGATAAACTCCTCGCCTTTATGCATTAACTGCATCATAGGCACAGCGATCCTCGAAAAGTTATCCACGGACCTCCGATAATAATCGGCAAGTCCAAGAAAACTCCTAACCTCCATAACTGATGTAGGGGTGGGCTACGTCTCCACTGCGATAATTTTTTTGGGTCAACTGATAGTCCATCTCCAGTGATTATGTGACAAAATAATGGTACACTATCCAAGCAGAACTTGCACTTGCTAAGCTTGGCATACAGCCTCTCATGCCTCAGCGTCTCCAATACGATCTTGAGATGCTCCTCATGCTCCTCCTGGCTCTTAGAATATACCAAGATATCGTCGATAATATCGCAATGAACTTATCCAAGTAATGGTAAAAACCTTGTTCATCAAGATCATAAATACTGCTGGTACGTTGGTTAAACCAAATGGCATGACTAAAAAATCATAGTGCATGTACTTCTTTTGAAAAGCTATCTTCGAAATATTCTCATTTCTCACCTTGATATGATGATATCCGGATCTGAGATTGATCTTCGAGAATACACATGCTCCACTCATCTGATCAAATAAATCATCGATGCACGACAGAGGATACTTGTTCTTTATCGTTACAATATTTAGTGCCCTGTAATTGATACACAAACTTACCGTCCCATCCTTCTTTGGTACAAATAAGATGGGTACTCCTCATGGAGAAATACTAGCCCGAATGAAACCCTTGTCTAAGAGATTATCTACTTGGACCTTCAACTCAACCAACTTTTTTGGTGCTAGTCTGTAGATGGTGGAAGTAACTGGCTCAGTTTCGGGAGTCAATCTATAGTAAACTCTATCTCTCTGTCAAGCGGCAGGCTTGGAAGATCCTTGGGAAATACATCCTCAAACTTTGATATAATATCGGGGTATACTGGTTCACCTTCTGCAATATGTGCTGCTAAGGTAGGTTGGACACCATTCTTTCAGGCAGTTATGACTCACACCCAGAATTTAGGCATGAGTCGTGGGTACGTCCAGCCTACGCCGTAGCATCGGCAGTAGAACATTGTCTAGGTCTCAATAATACTAATATAACTCATAACCTGTCAATGATATCAACTCCATAAGGAGGACAATGAATAATGCATTGCTCAACAGTTCATAATATATACTCAATCATAATAGCTATAAGAAATAAATGGCACAATGAGATACAAAGATACGAAGTACTGACATAAGTCAAGCATAACAACTCAAAACAAAGATAAAACTAAAGTTTAGATGTCCAACATAAATAGTCTCAACAAAGTCTAAACATAGTCTCAACATAGTCTCAACATAAGTCTTATCATAAGTCTCAATATAGTCTCAACAGACATAAAATATAACTGTCTAAATAGTTGCAGGTAGTGTCTCCTCTAAGGGAAGGGACTCCTCTAAGATCTCTGGTATGTAGTCTTCCTCTACACCTGGTCCATAGTGGGTAGGACAGAAGTCCTCAATATCCTCTAGAAAAATATTATTCAGTCAGGATTTGAGCGAAGTACAAGCACTAACAGTAGTTCCATTTATATTGACAAAAACTATAATATAGTGTAAAGAAATACAAGATGGAGATAAATACTGGAAATAAGAAATACTGAAGAATATATCATCGTCAATAGCACAACTAGCAATGAACAAAAATATAAGTGAATGCTATAACAATGAACTAAAAATACAGAAATAGAATATCTAGCTAAGTCTGTGAAACATCAATCTATCATGTGATCGGCTTGAGACAAGATCAGGCTTGTTATATATGATTGGCTATAATTTATGTAAGGTCAGGATAACCATTCGGTTAGCTATGATGCGAGCAATAGTTAGGCTAATCATATATAACTGGCTATGAGGTATGTAAATGGTCAGACTATACCCGATGTGATGTGTGGGGTAAGCTATGATGCATGTAGAGTGGGGTATGATCACATAATCTATTAATATCTCCCCGTCCCACAGTTAATACTATGGATTCCAATCATGACTCCTCGTGACAGGTATCAATAATGCTAACCCGTGTATCCATAGTGTCAGAATCAAGTACGCTATACAACTAGAATCATAGAGATGATCAACATAATAAAAATTTTCAAAGAATGTACTTGCTTGTTGTAACACCCCGTTCCGCTCAAGCGGACTGCCGTTTTAATCGAAAATAGTGCAACTGTCCCGACCTGCTTTGCCTCGATCAAGAAGCAAAGGATATCCAGACTTGCCCCTACAGGAATCCGGCTTAGGCTTTCAGAGGCTCGCTCAGACGTATCGCTCTACCGAGGCGAATCATCGCTAAGGTGGGTGGCTACGGTAAACTTGTCTTTGCTTAGCCAGCACATATAAAATCTGGAATATTTATGCTAGTCGCTAGGTGATTTACCCCCTGCATGCTAATAAATCCAACGCACCTAGCTAAGGGAATAATCCCAACTTGTATTGCTTGCTAGAACATGGAAATTGAAATACTGCTTATATTCAGACCCTCGCATGCTAAGTCCCTTAACGGTTTCATCTCTCGGACTACCTTCGGACCCGAGCAACGTGCCTGCTTATGTACCTAGAAACGCATGCTTGTCTGCTTGATTGTTACCATGTTTTCATCCAAACCCCGGGAGATTACTACGTAGTCGTTCCGTGCCTGAACGAACCTGCAAGTATTCGGGACCGCTAGGTTACCAAGGCAGCCCCGAACCAGGGGAATGCATCAAGACAAGTTATTGTACAGAACCAAGATTCAAGTATCCCGTATACTCGTGTACTCGTGTTCCCGTGCACTCGTGTTCTCGTGTTCTAGTGCACGCGTGTTCTCGTGTATCTCGTATAATCGTGTTGCCTGAGATTGGTTAAATCGTGTTGCCTGAGATTAGTTAAATCGTGTTGCCTGAGATTGGTTAAATCGTGTTGCCTGAGATTGGTTAACCCTGACTTGCATGTCGCGGACTAGTTCCACGGACGGTCACCGGGGCACTGGGGCCGATCCGGTCCGGATGGAGCTCGTGTGTAGTCTCGTGTGCAGGGAGGATAGCTTGCAACGCATCGTGTTTGTGTGCCTCGTGTACACGCGTAGCATGCTATCCTTGTCCTCGACTACGTCCATAATGGCTCTGCGAGCGACCGTGTTCATATAGATAAGTCATCCTCGCTTAGCTGATATCCGCGTGCGAGTCACTGCATCGCATCAAGAACAACTAAACATCTGAACGATCATGTTAAAATGACCCTCCTGTTTGCATATGCTTGCCTCCTGAATGTTTATACATGCCTCTGCTCGAATTTATACTGTTTGCCTCAATGTTTGCCTTGGACAAGGAAGGAGATGGTAAGTTGGTAAGTCTCGCCGTGTTTCCTCTAACATCGCACGGCGCACTGCCCGATACGTTAGGCTATTCAATGTTTGCATGAAACTGATCCTAAGGCAACTAGAAAGACAACTTAATAGTTGTGCACGGAACCTGTATTACGTGTTTGGATTTGTCGAGCGGGCGAGTAGCTTCCCCACCAGTGCATTCAATGTACTGATAATCCACCAGTTTGATATACAGGGTGTGGGAGAACCTCGTTCGGTATGGATGCCTCCTTCGTGCGTGCTAAGGCCAGGAGTTCCCTCTGAAGCCTTGCAACGGTGCGTCCGGGACTAAAGCGCTTATACAAGACATAAGTTGTGAACATCGCCTGACCATCGCCTGTACAAATCATTCCACAGTTGTAGCCACTTGGCACGCTTTTACTATTTCAGAAAGAGAGGCTTGAGCGACTTGTAATCTCGGCTATACGCCGCCTGTAATACATGTTTCATATCAATAAAGAGATTACTTTACTTGTTTCGATGCTTTCGCTATGTTGTCGACTCAGTGAACCTGTTACCGATCGCCTATGCGTTCATGACTCCGCTGCACTCGGACAATCTGTGCGACTCTGTGGCTTAGAACTCTTGCCACCAGCCAATGAACCATGGCCTTGCACGGGCGTGGATTACGCTCGTGCGGCATCACGCCCGGATGGGTTAAGCGATCGTTCCGCGGGAGCGCTGGTGAGGGTGATTCCCGCCTAGCGGGAACGGCCGATTGCCTGCAGGAGATCGGGGCATGACATTTTGAATGATATGCTTGCTTGTGTGGTTGTATGCTGCGAGTGGCCTTTGTGCCAACCTGTGCGAACCACTTGAGAGTATCGCTAGTAGCTTGTCCGATTTTCGCTAACCCTAAGTTTGGTTGAATGCATCTATTCGAGGGACGCCTTGAACTAGTACACCATCCAAGACTTAAGAAAAAGGTGAATCTCGAGTGCTAAGACTTCGCTATCACTGAGCTGGTTGACGTGTTCACGCTAGAGGGTACCTTCGAAAGTGCGCACGATCCAGTCTAAGCGATATGCTGATTTCGAAGCTTGTGCAAGTGAATATCCAAATGAACAAGTACAAACGACTTATCTAGGATTGCCTCAACCCTAGATTACTGCTTGTCCCTAGTTAGTCTCGAGGACGAGACTTTTTCTAAGTTGGGTAGGATGTAACACCCCGTTCCGCTCAAGCGGACTGCCGTTTCAATCGACAATAGTGCAACTGTACCGACCTGCTTTGCCTCGATCAAGAAGCAAAGGATATCCAGACTTGCCCCTATAGGAATCCGGCTTAGGCTTTCAGAGGCTCGCTCAGACGTATCGCTCTACCGAGGCGAATCATCGCTAAGGTGGGTGGCTACGGTGAACTTGTCTTTGCTTAGCCAGCACATATAAAATCTGGAATATTTATGCTAGTCGCTAGGTGATTTACCCCCTGCATGCTAATAAATCCAACGCACCTAGCTAAGGGAATAATCCCAACTTGTATTGCTTGCTAGAACATGGAAATTGAAATACTGCTTATATTCAGACCCTCGCATGCTAAGTCCCTTAACGGTTTCATCTCTCGGACTACCTTCGGGCCCGAGCAACGTGCCTGCTTATGTACCTAGAAACGCATGCTTGTCTGCTTGATTGTTACCGTGTTTTCATCCAAACCCCGGGAGACTACTACGTAGTCGTTCCGTGCCTGAACGAACCTGCAAGTATTCGGGACCGCTAGGTCACCAAGGCAGCCCCGAACCAGGGGAATGCATCAAGACAAGTTATTGTACAGAACCAAGATTCAAGTATCCCGTATACTCGTGTACTCATGTTCCCGTGCACTCGTGTTCTCGTATTCTCGTGTTCTAGTGCACGCGTGTTCTCGTGTATCTCGTGTAATCGTGTTGCCTGAGATTGGTTAAATCGTGTTGCCTGAGATTGGTTAAATCGTGTTGCCTGAGATTGGTTAAATTGTGTTGCCTGAGATTGGTTAACCCTGACTTGCATATCGCGGACTAGTTCCACGGACGGTCACCGGGGCACTGGGGCCGATCCGGTCCGGATGGAGCTCGTGTGTAGTCTCGTGTGCAGGGAGGATAGCTTGTAACTCATCGTGTTCGTGTGCCTCGTGTACACGCGTAGCATGCTATCCTTGTCCTCGACTACGTCCATAATGGCTTTGCCAGCGACCGTGTTCATATAGATAAGTCATCCTCGCTTAGCGGCTATCCACGTGCGAGTCACTGCATCGCATCAAGAACAACTAAACATCTGAATGATCATGTTAAAATGACCCTCCTGTTTGCATATGCTTGCCTCCTGAATGTTTATACATGCCTCTGCTCGAATTTATACTGTTTGCCTCAATGTTTGCCTTGGACAGGAAAGGAGATGGTAAGTTGGTAAGTCTCACCGTGTTTCCTCTAATATCGCACGGCGCACTGCCCGATACGTTAGGCTATTCAATGTTTGCATGAAACTGATCCTAAGACAACTAGAAAGACAACTTAATAGTTGTGCACGGAACCTGTATTACGTGTTTGGATTTGTCGAGCGGGCGAGTAGCTTCCCCACCAGTGCATTCAATGTACTGATAATCCACCAGTTTGATTTGCAGGGTGCGGGAGAACCTCGTTCGGTGCGGATGCCTCCTTCGTGCGTGCTAAGGCCAGGAGTTCCCTCTGAAGCCTTGCAACGGTGCGTCCGTGACTGAAGCGCTTATACAAGACATAAGTTGTGAACATCGCCTGACCATCGCCTGTACAAATTATTCCACAGTTGTAGCCACTTGGCACGCTTTTACTGTTTCAGAGAGAGAGGCTTGAGCGACTTATAATCTCGGCTATACGCCGCCTGTAATACATGTTTCATATCAATAAAGAGATTACTTTACTTGTTTCGATGCTTTCGCTATATTGTCGACTCAGTGAACCTGTTACCGATTGCCTATGCGTTCATGACTCTGCTGCACTCGGACAATCTGTGCGACTCTGTGGCTTAGAACTCTTGCCGCCAGCCAATGAACCATGGCCTTGCACGGGCGTGGATCACGCTCGTGCGGCATCACGCCCGGATGGGTTAAGAGATCGTTCTGCGGGAGCGCTGGCGAGGGTGATTCCAGCCTAGCGGGAACGGCCGATTGCCTGCGGGAGATCGGGGCGTGACACTTGTGGTCCTTAGCTAGTATGAATCAGAGTCCAAGTCACAGTCTAAATAGCCTATGTATTACAATTTTACCATGTCAAAAGATAATTTATTTTAATTTATTTAATTCTGGAACAATTATTCTAAAATTCTATTTTAATCTTATTATTTTGATTTTTAGGTTAATTCCTAAATTTTGTCCAAAGAGACTGAATTTTACTAATTCGAGACTCATGACACGCAAATCGAGGCAATCTATTGACCAAAAAAGTCAACCGATGCAAACTCGACTTTTATGCATGGTTTCCTGTAGATTTTAGCGTCAAAAATATTCTAGAATTTATGGCTCATCCGAATTCAAATTCGTTTGAAAATTATTGCAAATACCTACAATCGCATTATGCAATGGTGGTTGATTGTTAACCTAGAAGTTCTACAGAATTAATAGCACATAAATATTCCATATTAAATCTTGGGAAAAAATATGTAAATTATCTCGACATTATCTTTCCAAAACTTCAAACGGTTAGTTATTCTAATTCCTGGTTCTCCCATAATCGCAAAAATATCGAGACGCGTATATTTTTGGACATATTGTGCTCTACGAATTTTCTAGAATTTAATATTCAGAATTTCCTGAAATAATTTAAACATTCAGAAAACTAACCTCAATATGGTTCTAATGCAAGAAATTGGACCAGGTTTGGAGTCCAGAGCTATGAGTAATTATTTTTGGAAGATGAAGGAAACCCTAGATGACATCCCCTCAAATCTCTCTCTCTCTCTAAAATAATAGGATAATTAAGGTTATTATATATATATATATATATATATATATATATATATATATATATATATATATAGATAGATAGATAGATGTTGGCTGACATGCGGCTGAATGAAAAGTTAAAGACTAACATGTGTCAGAATCTGATTGGATGATTTTGTTTATATTATTTGTTTTTGATTTACCTTTATCAAAATATTATTTAAGTCGTTTTAAATCTAAATAACTCAAAATAAATATTAAAAATAATCATAAAAATCTAGAAAAAATTATAGAAAATATATTTTGAACCTAAAAATCCTAAAAAAATACTTGGAACAATTTTATGTTTATAAGTTTCCTACTATAATTAGGAGAAGATCTAAAAAATAGTTTTACTTATTTAAATAAAAATAAATATTAAAAATATTCTAAAAATTCTAAAATAATTTTAGAAAATATATAATAATATTATAAATACTAAAAAATTATGTGGGTCCATTATATATTTCTGGGCTTGCACAATAAATTCTAGAAGTCCTAAAACTTAGTTATTAGTCTAAATAACTCCCAATAAATACTAAAATACTAAAAATATTCTCAAAAAATTCTAGAAAATATATTTGATTATTTAGAACCCAAAATAAAAGTTTAAAATATTTTTAATTATGTTTGACACTAAAATAAATTCTTGAAAGTCATAGAAAATTTACTGTTACTAGTTTTTAACAAAAAAAAATGTGGAAAAATTATAATAGCCCCAAATAAACCTAATAACAACATTTAAGAAAGAATTTCAGGATACGAAGGTAACACAGGCTCCCCGAAGTAACTCAAACCACTACTAGAATAAGCCGGATTAGCGACATTTTTAGCGACTCCATGTAAAAACGTCGCTAATTTAGCGACTCTATGTAAAAACGTTGCTAGACATCGCTAAATGGCGACATTTACCGACGTTTAGCGACTTTTATTCAGTTTTTAAAAGATTAGTCGCTATAAGTTCAATTTAGGTCGCTAAACGTCGCTAATATATTTTATTTAGCGAGTTTAGCGATGTTTTTAGCGACGTAAATATTTTGGATATTTAGCGACGTCATTAGCAACGCTTAAGGCGTCACTAAATTTGAAATTAGCGACGTCATTATTGGCGTTGCTAAAACGTCGCTAAATTTTTTACTTAGGACTTTCCCCACTCTGCTAATTGGGCTCCAAGTCGCCAAAGAGTTGGGGGTCGAGTCCCTGGAAGCTTTCGGTGATTCTCTGCTTATCGTCAATCAAGTCAGGGGAATATATAAAGTCCAAAATCCAGACCTCATCCCCTATCACCAAGCAACGGCCGAGATAGCCATGACATTCAAAGGTTTCTTCCTAGAGCATGTACCTCGATCTCAGAATCTGGAAGCTAATGCCCTAGCCAGTTTAGCTGCGGATTTAGCCACTTCTATAAGAAGGCAGGATTCGGTAATCCTTCTTAACAGAGATTTATTCTGTGTGAAGAACAACTTTCACATAGAACGCAGCTACGCTGTGAATACAGATCCCCCTAGAAGAGACTGGAGAAGTCCCATCATAGATTTCGTCGCATACGGAATCTTGCCGGAGGACCCCAAAGAAGCAGTATCCGTCAAAAGACGATCATTACGCTTCTACTTCGATGCATCTTCACAATGCCTATATCGCCGAACCTACGACGGACTGCTATTGAGATGTCTCTCTGACAACGAAGCACAGCAGATTATCCGGGAAGCTCACAACAGTGTGTGCGGAGCGCATCAGCCCGGTCCTAAGCTACAGGATCGTATCAGGAGAATGGGCTATTACTGGCCCACTATGATCGCATACGCGATCAACTATGCAAGACAATATATAGCCTGTCAGGTTCATGCATACTTCATACATCAACCGTCTGAATATCTATATCCTACGGTTGCATCCTGGCCTTTCGAAGCATGGGGTATGGATATCATTGGTCCTATTCACCGTCTTCTTCCAGAGGTCACCGATTCATACTGGCCATGACGGATTACTTCTCCAAATGGGCAGAGGCGATCCCTCTTGCTGAGGTAAAAGCGTCTAATGTAATCAGCTTCATCAAGCATCACGTTATTTATTGCTTCGGGGTACCCCGGACGATAATTTACGACAATGGGCCTCAGTTTATCAGCCAAGCGTTTCATCGATTTTGCGATAAAAATCTGATACACAATATTGCCTCTACGGCATATTATCCAACTGCTAATGGTTTGGCGGAAGCTTTCAACAAAACCATTATCAAACTCTTGAAGAAGTTTGTCTCTTCAAACAAGAGAGATTGGAATGAGAAGCTGGGCGAATGTCTCTGGGTATACCGTACAATGGTACGAGCACCGACAGGTTGTACCCTATTTTCACTGGTCTACGAGAGCGAAGTAGTTCTCCCCATTGAATCCAGATCCCGTCACTCAGGATAGCCGTGACTAATGAGCTGACTCAAGAAAAGAATGACCTGTTAAGGCTTCAAGAGCTAGAAGAATTAGACGAGAAACGCCTCCAAGCTCAACAGCGCATCGCGCTCTACCAAGCACGCATTTCCAGAGCTTTCAATCATAAAGTAAAGGAAAGAGTGTTCAAAGTCGGCGAGCTAGTTTTAGCCGTAAGAAGGTCGATGATCCTTACTCACAGGAGTAAAGGCAAATTCCAGCCCAAGTGGGAAGGCCCTTATGTGATCGAGACAACGTTCTCAAACGGCGCTTACAGGTTAGCCCAGCCTAATAGAGACCTGTTAATGGCTCCTATCAAAGGTATATTCCTGAAAAGGTACAATGCTTAACCTCCTCTGCTCAAGTGGAATATAGCGAGAATCTCAATTCTGACAAAACTACTTCCAGAATAAAACTAGTTGGGTCATATTCTATCATGTCCGTATGACCTCTGAATAGATATGTCCTGATAAAAGTTTATCGAGAGTCTATCACGTCCATACTACCTCTGATATTACTTCCGCCCAAACCTGTCATTTACATTCCAAAATGATGGGTCCACAGAGTCAGAAAAGATTTACTTTATTTATTCCCAAAAAGACCAGAATTATATTTGGGAAGCAAAAAGAAGAAAGGGTACATCATTATGGGGGAGCGGTCAGATCGCGAATCAGCTGTACCAGTGCAGCTATCCTCTCATTCCTGGAAACCAAGGCATCAGCGCGGGCCCGCTCCAGCCGTGCCTCAGGATTGTTCATAAAGGACAGTTCGGCCCTTGCCCGAAGAGAGCCAGCACGGGTAGCTTCTGCACGCTCCAGATCCCGTCGTGCTGTGCTCAGTCGACCAGTCACTACATCTAGACCTGCCAACGACCGAGAAGCCCACTCCTCTGCCAGAGCGAGTTTTTCCTTCAACTTGTGGGCCCTCGCTACGTTCCCTTCATACTCGAATTGGCATTTCGTCTGAAGAGCAAGAGCCTCCTCCACGATAGCTTTTTTTTTATCTATCTCCAGCTTATGTGCTTTGATGGAGTTATCTAGGCTTTCCAGCTGTTTAGTAAGCCGCGCAGTCATGAGGTCGTATCTGGCCTGGACCTCAGCTTCAAGGCTGCCCCGAGCCAGCTGCAAGTATTCGTTAATAGGTTGCTCCAAACCATTAACCATCGCCTCCAGGGCGTCAGCTACCCCAGAATCGCTGAACTCCCTGACCGCCCCGATCGAAAACTGAGAAGCTTTCTTCAGACGCTCGAAGTCTAGATTCTTCGCCAACACCATTGATATCAGCATTTTCAAACTGGTATAAAAGAGGCTGGTATTTTGCTCGGTCAGCGCAACTAGATCCGATTGGACGCCAGGAGTGGTCGCGATATTGGCAAGTCCCCCTCCAGGAATGATTGCAGACTAGGTGGCCACAGCCGCTGCCTCGACGGGTGGTGCGACCGAAGGAGGTGCGACAACGACGGTCGAAGTCATCGGCATACTCGCGAGAGGCGAGGTCACGATAACGGGTTCGTCCTCCTCTTGAGATGACGAAACCACTCCGGGCGAGCTGGCCCCCGAAGATATTTCCTCCTCGAAGTCAGGCGCCTCTGTATCATTGCCAGGAGCCCGAGCAGAGCCAGAAGACGCTTCAACGCTATACTCCCCGTGGACGCCGTCCCCTGAGAAGAGGACAAGAAAGTTGATATCAATATGATGGTAATCTTTCTAAGAGGCGACATAAAGATGACATTTACCCGTAGCCAACGGTATATATGTCGCATCTGCAGCCAATGTAGCTAAATCACGCCTTAATGACGCAATACGAACTGTCATACCTGGAGAAGGGGGTGGGACCACCGACATCGCCAGATGCTCTACCGAGCCCTCGCCAAGACGCAGTCGAGGTTCGTCAGCTGGAATCTCGCTAGGCATGCTTACGAATACGGCAGGAGTTTCATCCGTTGCTGGTCTAGGGAAAGATTCTCTCATTTGCCTCGGCCACGCAGGCGTTCGTTCCAATACCGGAGGCGGTGGCAGCAACGGCAGACTCAAGCAGGGGTTCTCCGGCACCGCCAGCCGAAACTGAGGGTCCCTCTCCGAAAGGCGAGGAACCTCTAATCAAAGAGACATCCCCAACAGGGGAGACAGCAGGATCCTCTCTAGGAGCCTTAATACCAGGAATCCGGAGAGAACGATTAACCGTCTTCTTCTCCCTCTTGCGAGGGGAAATTTGCTTCGAAGCAGGAGCCCTTCGCTTCTCAGAGACTGCCAAAGCCCCAGCAGGCGGGGGCACTTCACACCTCGGCACCGACACCAGAGGCTCATCCAGAGTGACGGACTCCTCACCCTTGTCAGAAGAAACCGAGGGGACTTCGACTCTTCCCCCAGGCTTGGGAGAAGGTACCCTAAAGCTTCCACGCATGTCAAAATTACGATGGAAGATATTGATCGCCACGTAGAACTGGGCATACGAATGGAGGATGCGCAGCTCCGTGGAGAGTGTAACGACCTGCACGATAAAGATTGCTCCCGTGCAATCAATGATAAAATATCGCATCCTCGGGCTCCATCAATGAGTCCGCCCCTGGACCTGAAGCTGGTGACGGCATTGCCCACGTGCAACTGATCGTACCCAAACTGCCTGGCAAGCCGACTAGGCAAGTAGGGCTCGAAGAAGCAATGATCTTCGCTCCTGTACAGCAAATGGGAGGGTCTGATGCAGACCAACCAATTAAAAGCTTCCGGAGAAAGATTGGTCTTCTCTCCACCTAAAACCTCAAGCCTAATCCCCGACTGATTACGATGTACAGAGGGGACAGTGCAGAGGAGCTTCCAGCCGTGACTGAGGGTCAGCACCAGCCGACAGTCTAAAACTGTATTCACGTTCCTGGGAGAGTCCTTGTAGTTCAGCAAGAAACTACCCCCCGAGCTACTACCAGGGCCGGGAGACATCACCCGGGGGTTATGAAGAATTAACCATCCCATCAAGTACAGGTTTGGTAATTCTACCCTGGGAAAGCTATCACGCCGAGCTTCATCGACGAGCAGTCCATCAGTCATGGCTCTCAGGCCAGCCTGTATACGGCACACCATGGCAGGGAGCAAGCCCAGTCTTGCCCGAACACCAGACGCACAGCAGGCAACAGGATATTTCGGTGAATGCGGTCCGCGGACGCGATATCGGGCACCACTACTCGACGCAGCCATATGGAGAGAAAGCCAGCCAGCCGGGCTTCCTTAGACAGAGGCCTGCGGCAGCGCCTCAAGTAACTGTAAGCCTTAGTGCCTTCAGGATACTTTCCTACCCCGTCATTGAGAATCTGATCTGGAGCTTTAGCATCCTCCATAGGATCCTCGACGACCTGGACACTGAGCACGCCCAAACAGTTCATGGGCTCATTCTTGCCCCCCGAAACTTTCTCCGACTTGGCGGCCCTAGCCCGGTGGAAGAAGAGGTAGGACATCCACTTAGTGGTGTAAGCCAAATCAGAAGGCTCATCATAAAAAGTGGTACACGCAAAGTAGTGGCACATCAGCTCTTGATACACCTCCATAACCCGAGGGTCCGAGTCCTCTAACTCTCGATTGGTGGAAATATACTCTTCATATAGGGTATCCCCCATCGGTAGTCTCGAGATCACTGCCATCTCATGGAGGGCCACCCTAACTCCCCTAGTGGAGTGGCAAAGGTCCCGGTGAGCGAAATGTATTGCTCCATCAGTGCCAGAAATAGGTTAGGGTTGGGAGGCAACCCGACACTCGTCGCACTCACAGCAGCATACAGTCCAATGCCCTCTAACTCTCTCCGAAAATGCTTCAAGGCCCAGTCAACTAGGCAAGCCCATCGGAGGTTTGTTGGGGTGATCCACACATTGCACCGAGGATTCTCCTTGGGGTATACACCCCCTCGCCCCATAAAGTTGTTGCAGAAAGTCGACAATTGGACCGGCTGGATCACTGAACTGTCTTCACTCGGGACGCTGCCCGGGCACAGTCCCCTGAACATCGTCACAACACTGGAAGGACGGCTGACAAACGACCCCTGGTCAGCTCCTTTCAGATGAAAGATCTTCCCCGCCTTGCCGTGAAGATCGGGAGTCAGCATCCACGACATCCTCCTGGAATGTGTCGCATGGAAGAAAGCCGAGATGGGATAATCTCTCGGCATCGTTGGCAGGTACAAGACCACACTCTAGGCGGGGAAAACCCAGGGTTCTCTCTTGGGCTTCGTCTGGGACTGTTTGTCAATCATGTCCCCAAAGAGAAAAGCCGGCTTTATGTACTAGTCCCCGTCTATGTACGTCAGGGGCTCTCCGTTAATCATGTTCAGCAACGTCCGCTCGCCCTGAGCCGATATCAAAATCTTCCTTCCTTCAGGATACTGGGGTCTGGAGATAGGAAATGTCACGTGGGGCAGATCCTCCATATAGTTTGAGTGCAGCATCCCGGCAGCGGAAACCATCACCTCGGCCAGTGGAGACTCATGCAAGTTAACTGCAAAAGTGCAAGAAAAATATGTCATTACAAATTTTGCAACATAAAGACCAAGAAACGACAGTCTGTGCTTTACGCCAAGACTGTACAAAATTTGGTCATTTTATGCAGAAAGTCACATCCAAAAGCGTAATTGGCGGTATACAGTCCGTGCTTTATGCCAGACTGCCAAAATTCTAGTTATTACGCCGGAGGTCCCATCCACAAACGTAAAACTAAAATTTTATAGTATACACCAAGTTTTCGACAGTCAGAGCTTTTTACGCTCAAAACTGCAAAAACATGGAGTTTTTACGCTGGCACATTAGAAATGTGGACGTAAAAGATGAAAATGTCTCCGTGTGTCATCTTCCTCAAAGAGGCTATCAGCACAGAAGATGACCTAGCACGGTCACGTTCAACGTGTGCGAAAGATTTTTCGTCATTCTTTGTCATCCCAAAGGCTCTACCTCTAAGGCCGGGTGCGCTACTCGTCGGCGGGATACTTCGCTCAGAAGAAACGTTTACCTTGCCCAGCCGAAGACTCTCTCGCTGGGGCAGAAGACGAGAAGAAGAACCTATACTCTTTCCCTTAGTGGAGGGGATTTGTTTCGGCGCCATTTTTGAAAACTCGGAGTGCTCGAAGAAATAACGAGAGAAGAAACTCACACAGTCGAAGGCTCTCTTTCACAGAAGATGGATGAAATTTTTTTTCTTAAAAACTTAGGATATATATAGAGTTCGGGTCGACTCCTCGAATCCTCGGACGGACTCCTCGAAACCCGAACCAAATCTCTTAATTAATATTCGGTTATGATTGGGTCCTACGTCAGCCTATTATTCAGAGAAGGCGGACAGTCAGCGAATTTGAAAAGTTTTTCGCGCAAAGCAGGTCAGTGGTTCCTACGCTAAGGAGCTTTCTACGCTCGACAACAACAGATCTACAGTTTTTACGCTCGCAAGCTATAAGTCTATGGTTTTACGCCCGGATGCCTTTGTGCTCGGTAGCTTTTATGCTAGAGAGGCCACAAACCTACTACTTTACGCTCAGCAGATACCAAATCGATGATCTCACGCTCGGTGGCGCTTAGTTTATGCTCAGAAGCAACAGATCCGCAACTTCACGCTCGGAGAAATTTTCTTTTCAGAAGCTACAAATCTACAGTCCTACGCTAAGGAGCTTTCTACGCTCGACAGCTACGAATCTACGGCTTTACGTTCGACGGCTATAAGTCGGGTTTTCATGCCCAGATGCCTTTGTGCTCAGTAGCTTTTATGCTCGAGAGGCCACAAACCTATGACTTCACGCTCAGGAATCACAAGTCTATGATTTCACGCTCGATGGTGTTTAGTTTATGCTCAGAGGCTTCGTATTCTCTGAAGTGAACCTGTTAGATCCTGCAATGAACCTGTCAGATCTTGCAATGAACTTGACGTCTGGACTTCTGACAAAGGGATACTGCATGGCTACCCAGACGACGGCTATAATGATGGCACAGCACTGCAACCCAGGCTGTCATTTTCTGCCATCTCCTTTGCGTAAACTGCTTTTACGTGCACAAAGGGATACGCTGTCTTGCTCTACACTGGTAGACATGAGCTGTTTACGCTCCGCAGTAGACAAACTGCCTGCCACATCAAAAGCTGCACTTCGTACGGGGCTCGAGGCACGTCTCTACGTCCAATGCCCAGAGCGATGACAGTTGATCGAGGCACGTCCCTACGTCTAATGCACAGAGCGATGATAGTTTCTCAAGGCACGTCCCTTCGACTGATGCACAGAAGGGCTACAGACCTTCAAGAACACGCCTCTGTATTTAATGCACAAGATGGTGGCAAATCTCGGCATTTAATGCAAGAGATTTGATTATATCTTCAAAAGCCGTAATTTCGGCTAAGACGTCCACATCAGCACTCTGGCACGGTACGCAGCGGCTTCTACGCCCATTCAGCTCCTGTGCTCACTCGGCTTCTACGCCCATTCGGCTTCAACGCCCACTCGGCCTCTATGACCACTCGGCTTCTATGCCTATTTTCGGCTTTTATGCCTACTTGGCTTCTACGCCATTGTGACAGACATTAGCTTCTACGCCCACCTCTTCTACACGAGGGATACCTACTTACGTGGCTTCTACACCGTGATCTTCGTAGCGATTATACACATTTTGTCCCTTAGTTGGACCCGCGTCACACGCTCATTCAAAGGATCATCTATACGCAGGTATTGGTTATTTTAACCATTGTGTAAAAGGGTGATATACTTTTCACTCCTCGGTTTCTACACTGACGGAGTGGTCACTGTCACCAAAACTCTATAATTAGAGACCTCTATCAATGAGGAACTGGGTCGGAAAATTGGTCAAGAAAACCAATATCAGATCCACGGTCGAAGAAATTGAGGGTCGGGAAATTGGTCAAGAAAACCAATATCAGATCCAAGGACAAACTTCCAAGAAAGATCGAACCAGAGGTCAAGAGAGAGAGAGAGAGAGAGAGAATCCGGAGCTCAGGCAAAAGAGTAGGGATCGACGACTTTGGCATCGTACATCCACCCTCTTTTGTAACCTTCGAAGCTGCTACCTGTCTTCCACGGCACTTCTTCAACATCGTGTGGTCCAAGGGCTAAAGTGATCGACTGCAGATCAGACATCTATAGCAATATTTACCCAGATTAAATAAATTGTACTCCCATATCCTCGTATAGGATCAAATTGTACAAGTTTGTTTGTAAACCAAAGAAGGCGGGTTTCGTGTAAACCCCATCTTGAATATATTTTCATTCTTTCATTTTCTACCACAAACAGCTATATAAAGTATCTAACTACTATACATATAATACCACACGACATAATAAACTACTATATAATACCTTATCTAACTAACAAATAAACAATTAACCAACTACTCTAATACCTTGAAACAAATCCAACTGAAACTACTTGCTAACTACTCATAATATAACTAATAATACTACCCATATACTAATTAGACTAATACCTTGAAACCCAAACCCAAGCTGAACCTACTGAAACTGAGACACCCAGGGACTAAAAATGAACAGTGCATCCTCTCCTTCCTGTATGCCCGAGCCTCTCTTCATTGTGTCTCGACTGAATTGATACTCTATGATACTGAAACTGGACAATAAACTATACATGGATAAACTGGTACACAGTGTTGCTGTGCATATCCTGCACGGTTTAGATGCTGTATAGTACACTGACTATTGGTGCCCAATCCTGCTGCACAGCTGATACCCCTCTTCTTTGGCTGTACGGGCCAATGTACTGGCTGTGCATTGCTGTTGATTGTACTGTGGCTATACACCTTGCTGCCACTGCCCGAGAGCTGTAGTTGCTGCTCTTCAGCTCGACTGCACTGTGGCTACACACTTTGCTGCCACTGCCCGAGAACTGCAGTTGCTGCTCTTCAGCTCGACTATACTGTGGCTACACACCTTGCTGCCACTGCCCGAGAGCTGCAGTTGCACCTTGCTTCCACTGCCTGAGAGCTGCAGTTGTTTCTCTTCAGCTCGACTGCACTGTGGCTACACACCTTGCTGCCATTGCCTGAGAGCTGCAGTTGCTGCTCTTCAGGGATGTTGTGCAGTGATGCAACACTCCCTCTCACACACTCAAGCACACATAGACACATATACACCTACACAATTATACAAGTATATATAGATAAATACATATAGATAACTAGCTATATATATACATAGATACATATAACACCTCTTATACATATCACTCTAAATACACAAACACAAACTCATATATATAAACCAATACATATATATATATATATATATATATATATATATATATATATATATATATATATATATACATATATATATATACATATCAATCTATATATGCACTAATACATACACACACCCATACACCAATCATAAATACAGTAATATATACATATGTATATCACTTAATTATCATAAATATATATAATTACATATGTACGAATAGCAAGAAAGATAAAACAATAAACACATGGAGTGTACCGCACCCGTATCATACTTGTCCTATGATACGCGTGTGATATGACTCCAACACACAACCAAATGCATCTCGAAGGACACGAACAAGTCTAATACATTAATTATGAATAATATGTATAGTAATTAGAGTATCTACGTGTCTGTGTCACAATATGATATGTACAAGGCCCCGTGTCAGAGGAAAACCCCCCCAAATTAATCCGTTTCGTCAAATTGATGAGATACGGCCTACACGTATCTAATTATGGACACGATACTAGTCCCAAACAAGCAATCAAATGTCAATTAGATCTATTAGACCCAATGACAACTACTACATGTGCCAATCTCAGAATTTCTCTAAAATTGGCACCAAATTGGACATAACTTCCACCGTAGGTCTCCGATGAACCTAAAACCAATTTATATGGGTAGCCTATGTATGTGGGTTGGTTTTTCATGGTTAAATCTCAGATCTAAAGTCTATTAGAAGGGATAAATCTGAAATATACCTATTGGAAGATGGATTCCCAATAAAAAGTCCCCAAGTTCAAAGTAGCTCCTCTCCTAGCAGATCTTGGCCTCCTCCTCCATGCTCCTTGCTTCCTTCTTTTAGATCCTTGATGTAAAAGTCTCGATAAAGAATTAGGGAAGGAATTGGTGAAGAATTTGTAGATAATTGATGAGAGAATGAAGGAAATTGGTAGAGGAAAATTATAGATCTAAGAATTTGAGAATTGGTAAAATAAAATGAGCACTCTCTCTCTCTTCATAGGTGACCGGCCATCTAACACCCTCTCCAAGTAATTTAAAATGTCTCAAATACCCCTTGGGGCCTCTCATAAAGAAATTAATTAGGGAGGGAAGGTTCTATACTAATGGTTTCTCTAATTAATCCAACCTCCTAATCCATGGGCCTAATTCATGGGCTTAAACTAAACTCTCCAAAATATTGGTTCATGCATTCTAAAAATGGGTTAGGTCCACTACACAAGTCTAAGACAAAACTACAACTAGCAATAAATAAATAATACAATAATTAAATAAATTATGCATGCACAATTTTAAATATAAATAATCCTAAAATAAATATTACCCATTGTCAATTACCAAACTACCCTTGAATAAAAAGTGAGGGTGACACTGTGTGACTCTGTGCTCGGAGCTACGGTATGCATAGTGTATCTCTGTGCCTAAATGCTACAGATTTATATTTGAAAAGTCCACGTATCGAACATTGTCTTCAAGTTGTGTCTCACTTAGGTGGTTATTCTAAATTACATCGGTGTATCACATGTTTTATTTCTGTTTTAGTATGGCATCTATTTGTACCTTGTTACATCCCTCTGAGGACCTAGTTCCCTGCCAGATTATAGGCTCGATTGCTGACGGAAGGATAGAGCTGCTGATGAGTATTATTCTGGTATGCAGGTACTGTTACTCGATATTTGTATCACTTCTTCATTGTTCTGCTATGATGATCTTTTACTTATTTTCTGCTTGTATAGCCCAGTATTTGTAGACTCATATTATTTACTTCAAGTCTATTAAGATAAATATAGTATGTGGTGCACACCATGATATATGTTGTCCCTTCTTTATTACATATCCTTGTGGATTGAGACATTGAACATGTATACCGTATTATCTAGATAGTGACCCTCATTTACTGCTTATACGTATTGTAGTAGGACAGGAGTTCCCATGGTATATAGCTGGCCATTACTACGTGGCCTAGTCCTATGTATTTCAGAACTAGGGCATGACATAGTTTTTGTGGTGGCCCATGTAGGTCAGAGCATATCGTTTCGGTTATGTTACGTACCAAACGAGCCTGTAATTTAGGATTATTGTTGAATAAAATCTTAATCCATAACCAATTTTTTAAAACTCCCTTTGTATTTGATTATCACCCTTGGACTTTAAAATTGTATTCATTCCTTTTTTTATCAATATCGTTATCATTGTTTCTCATCTCCCTTTATTTCGGAGATGAATGCTTGTTCTTGGTGGTTTCCTCCAGAAGAAGATCGTAGTCCAGACGAAAGAAGGCATGATTAATGTAATATTTTATGAGAAGATTGTTACCCTTAGCAGGGTAGGTTAATAGGTTCTTTTTAGATTCTAGAACTAGTATAGATTGTTAGCAAGAGAATTAGACCTAGTAGTATGTTCCTAGAACTGATAAAACCCTACCCTTACTTAAGATAGCAGTAATTTGGGAAGTACTGGAAGCTAGAAAGATTGTTGATCCTAACCCTTTAGAATAATTTATGGAAATACATAGCTAGATGCTAGAAATTAGTTGTAGCCTATGATAGCGATACCAGGAACGATATTATGAACTTGAGAAGATAAAATTTTAGGCTCTCACCCGGAAGATGATTATCTGATACCAGGAAATCTAGCATGTGCTTGGGTGATACCATTATTATTACACTATGGTGACTCAGAGTAATAAATAACAGAAAAAAAGAAAATTAAGGAATACAATTTTAGGGAGAATAAGCTGTAATTTGATACGGTATGCGGAGGATTTACTTAACGAAATAGTAGATTACATTATATTCCTTGGAAAATTTGAGCCCAATAGTAGGTATGAACTATTACAAGAATAATACTTGTTGTGACAGTTTAATTAGAGAATTATACCTGGAAGATATGAAGAAATTAATACCGAGAGAATTATGTTTATGACAAAGGAACGATGAATATATCGATAGAAGAATTTGAGAATATTAGATTAGAGAACTAAACAAAAATTTGATTATGGATAAAAAATGATACCATTGAAATTGAGGTATGAAATGGAACATGAATGAGAACAAAACTCAAGGAAAAATTTTGAGAAGAAGAGTATTTATACATTAAGGGAGAGAAAACTCAAAAAGGTATTTTTAAGGAGGATTAGTATTTGTAAATAGAATGAGAGAATTTATTATGAGGTTATGTCTAGACTATGACATTATCCTAGGCATGGATTAGTTGAGCCAATACCATGCGATACTAGATTGCTGGCGTGGATGCATTATATTTAGACCACTAGATCACCCTGAGTTCACTACCAGAAAAAGTCAAATTAGCGACGTCAAAAAATGCCGCTAAATGACAAAAAAATGTCGCTAATCACATTTAGTGACGTAATTAGCGACGTTTTATAGAAGTTGGAACTCAGCACGTCGCTGAAAGGAAAAACGTCGCTAAACATCGTATACCGACATTTTTAGTGACTTAAATGTGTCGCTAAATTAGCGACGTTTAGCGACGCAGCGTCACTAATTAGCGACGTAAACAAACGTTGCTAAACATCGCTAATTAGCGACTTATATAGCGACATGACAGCAACATCTTTAATGGCCTGGCAGCACTGCCATGTCAGCAATTTGTGATGTACAATGACGTATTTAGCCATATATTTAACGACATATTTAGCGACGTCTATTAACGTCGCTAATTAATGACGTATTTAGCGACGTGTATAAACGTCGCTAAACATCGCTAAATACGTCGCTAATTTTACAGAAAAATAAAAAAGTAAATACTGAATTGTTTCTAAACTATTATTCCTGCAATTTATGAATTTTTAATTAAAAATAGACTCGAAGCAACCCTCCGTTAAATTCTCTTGGTTCGCCGACCCCTTCGGTAGAACACTCAACACCGATAAATTAATACTATTTTATATGAATAAAAAGTATCACAGTCATACAATACACACAAATATTATAGACAGACCTGGAGCAGCCCTCCATTGAATTTTTTGTTTAAGAAATAACACAAAAAGTATATAAAATATCACAGTCACACAATACACTCAAAATAAAAGTATCACTGTCATACAAAATGCATAATATATAAGTATCACAGTCACATAATTGATATAATATATAAGTTTCACAATCACATAATAACCACAATAAAAGTATATGAAATATCACAGTATCAATCTCGAGGATATCCAATACACTGGGGCACATACCAGTCCCTTAGATACTGCGCATAAATATCGTCTATATGATCAATCTCCGCTATAGGTACTGGGTGACTGGAACTCTCCGTCTGAGATACAGCCGCTATAGGTGCTGGGTGACTGGAACTCCCCGTCTGAGATACAGCAGGTGGTATCTCTTCCTCCTTAACAGTAGGAGGCATCACTTCCTCCTTAACAGTAGGAGGCATCACTTCACCGTATATCAATCCATAATATTCCAATTTTTAATCTCTGATTACAAAGAAATTTATGAAAGGAAACAAAATAGGCTTAGAATGTCTAAATATATTAAAATCTAGAGAACCTATTTTTCGACGGCTTTTCAGGAATTACTGCGGGGTCGCACTGGAATATTTTGGTTCCAAACTTTTTATTTAGGCTTAGAATGTCTAAATATATTTTCTAGAATTTATTAGCTTTTTTTATATGTTGTAGGAAATAATCAAGTAGATTCACGTAGCTGCTAGATATATAGATATTAGTTATTAAATGAAGGACCAATTAATATAAATAAACAACCTTACGTAATATTATATAATATATGATGGATTTCTTAGACTCCGTGAGGCGATGACATAATAAGCTATTTTAGCAGAAGAGTGAAAGGGTGGTACTACCTCACAGCCCCCTACTCCATCTAACGACGGGCTATAGAAGATCGCGGCTGGTAGTCGTCAGATGGGTACGTACTACTATACGGGATCATATGCCACATAGGTTACAACGTCGACCTCTAGAGCTCTCTTCTTTAGTAGTGCACATTCGAGGGAAATACAAAATTCAAAGGAGTTAGTACAAGTCCAAGAGGCCCTAGAGCGGTATATTGCATCTCTTCGAGATGACTTGATATGGAGGATGTCACAGACGGTGCTTCAGACCTATATTTTTATTTTAGTTTGGTGATTCATGTTATCTTATTTTAGTTTGGTGATTATGTGTATCAATTTATCTCTATATTTTTATTCTGGGATATTAAATTTCCTGTCATTTTTTGATGTATATAGTAGCGTTTAGAGTGGAACCAAAATGTCTCTAAACATATCAAAACAAGCCTACACGTTGTTAAATATTAAAAGTTAGCAATGTTGTAAACCCCCTCCCTATAATTAATATTTTATATATTTGCATACGACGTTTTAGACTTTTAGTACTATAAGTTACCTAAATACTATCTAGGATATTAGTAATTGAAGTAGGAAATAATTTAAGTGGTCTTAGGATTAATTATTTGGAGAAGAGGCTTTGTGGCCAATTTTTAATCTCACCATTGTGGGCTATTGTATTCTTTAAAACAATCCCTCCCAAGCATGTCAGGCATTTAGGCTTAAACCATTACCTTTGATTTTGTCCCCTCTCTCCTTACAATTCTTTTTTTAACCAATCCAATTGCGCCAACTGCATTTAGCTCCTAACCCAGACATTTTGTATTCCGCTACCACAAGATTCCCATGTTCAACTCCTTCCGACACATTCTCTCTTGTACACACTTAAGAGCACCCAAACCCAAATTTTTGAAAATAGTTAGAGAGCAGCATCGTCCAACTATTACTATGTGCATGGTATTATGATAAGTCGTGCAATAGCAGGACGTGAGTATGGACATGCAAGCCAATCTCCAGCTGTCTACCATTCTTTCTTTTCCTTTCTCTCTATCTCTCTCTCTCTCTCTCTCTATATATATATATATATATATATATATATATATATATATATGCATCTTTCATTTCTTATCTAAATTATCTAAACTCTAGCCGCCTATACCTGAGCAGGCTACTACCCAATTCCTTTGTCCCCGTCGACGAGAGGCATCGACGTCAAAGTTTTGCCACCTCACGGCCGGTTTAGTTCTTCCCCATAGTGTTTTAGATCCCGTGCTCCTATTCTTCCCATCCTCCTTATTGTTTCCACTTGTGTAAGCTATATTGATTGCTCGCCAGACACAGTGGTGGTGATCCAGGTGAGCTAAGGTATTGATATAGAGTGTTCATCGCCTCAACCAAAAGGCTGTGGGTGATGAACATCGTGAGCGATGATGCCCACTTTTCGAAGAGAAAATGATCTAACTTCCCACTAGGTATTGATCTCCATCACCTCTCTTTAACTCTTTTATATTTGAGTTATGATCTAGCCTAGGTTTTCAAGTAGGTTATATGAACTGTGTTAGGTTTTCTCTTAAAAGAATACAAGATGTAGGGATGTGTTATATTTTTAGTTAATATGGAAAAACTCTAACCCTAACCCCAAGTCAAAAACCTTAACCCTAACCCCAGGTCAAAAACCCTAACCCTAATCCTAACCCCAGGTCAAAAACCCTAACCCTAACCCCAGGTTAAAAACCCTAACCCTAATCCCAGGTCAAAAACCCTAACCCAAACCTTAACCCTAGGTCACGTGTGTGTGTCGTGTCAGTGTGTGTGTAAGTGTCTGTAATGTGTGTGTGTCGTGTCAGTGTCAGTGTCAGTGGCATGTGTGTCCTGTGTGAGAGAGAGAGAGAGAGAGGGAGAGTTAGGGTTTACCTAGAGGAGGAGGAGGAGGAGGAGGAGGGGGGAGGACGCGGCTGGAGGGGGGTCGCCGGGAGGAAGGAGGTGGCACTGGAGGGAGGAGGGGAGCCGGAGGGGGAGGACGCGGCCGAGGGGGGTTGCCGGAGGGAGGAAGGAGGAGTCGGAGCGGGAGAGATCAAGAGCGGATTTGAAATTTGGGAGAGGGAGAGGGAGAGGGAGAGATCGAAGGAAATACTCTGCCACATTGTTGGAGCATGGCTCGCTAAGAGAATATGCTCGGTAGATGATGAGTTTATCAGGAGTGACCAGGATGATTCCTACCCCTGAAACCATGTTTCCCTTGGGACCAGTCCTGGAGGCGCCGTCGAAGAACAGTTGCCATGCGTCACTTTCCATTATGGAATTACATTCTGCAACTTGGTCGGGAATGTCCTCGTATAATTTGGAGGCCTCTGGGATCAGATGAGCAGCTAGGAAGTCGGCCAGCGCTTGGCCTTTGATAGACTTCTGCGGGACGTATACCATGTCATATGGTGTTAACAGCATCGCCCAAGTCGCGAGTCGGGAATTAAGAGCACTTGGCTTGCTCATCAGTACTCGATGAGGGTTGATCCTGGAGATGATATGAATAGTCTGGCCGGTGACATAGTGCCGCATCTTCTGGATAGCGAACATCAGAGCCAAGCATTCTTTCTCCACTGGGTTGTACCGGTGTTCGGCTCCGACCATCATCCTGCTGAGGTAGTAGATAGCCTGTTCATGCCCTATACCGTTCTTCTGTGCGAGAAGAGCTCCTAGCGAATGATCCATCGCTCGAACGTACAGCAAGAACGGTCTTCCCATGACGGGAGGCACCAGAACTGGCGGACTGGTGAGGTAGCGTTTGATATCTCCGAACGCTTGCTGACAGGTTTCGTCCCATATAAAGCATACACCTTTCTTTATGAGATAAGAAAAGGGCTGACATCTCCCCGAGAGGTTGGATATGAACCTCCGGATATAAGCCAGACGGCCTTGAAATCCTCGGAGTTCCCTTAGATTGCAGGGCGGTCGCATTTCTACGATGGCCTGGACTTTGTCAGGGTCCACTTGGATGCCTTTGGCGGTGATGACAAATCTCAGGAATTTGCCACTAGATACACCCAGAAAGGACTTCGTAGGGTTCATCTTGAGTTGATGTTGGCGCATTAACTCGAATACCGTCCTCAAGTCTTGAATGTGATCATCTTTGAGGCAGCTCTTGACGGCTATGTCGTCCACGTAACATTCTACTGTTTTGCGTAAATGCTCATGGAATATGTTACTCATAGCCCGTTGGTATGTAGCCCCGGCGTTCTTCAATCTGAAGGGCATGACCGTATAGCAATATACCCCCAACGGGGTCCGGAAGGCTGTGTGCTTCTCGTCTTCAGGATACATCTTGATCTGATTATATCCTGAGAATCCGTCCATGAAAGACATGCGTTCAAAACCGCAGGTGTTGTCGATCATGATGTCCGTGATGGGAAGAGGGAACTCATCCTTGGGGCAGGCGGCATTCAGATCTCGGTAATCGATGCAGATACGTATTTTCCTATTTTTCTTCATGACTGGGACAACGTTGGCGACCCAGTCGGGATGTTGTTCTTCCCGGATGAAACCGTAGGCTATCAAATTCTTGACTTCAGCTTCGATGGCGTCCATCATATCCGGGCGGAACCGGCGTTGGTGCTGCTTCACAGGCTATAAATCGATCAATATGTTAAGTTTGTGAGTAGCCACCTTTGGGTCAAGGCTCGGCATGTCCTCATAATCCCATGCAAAGACGTCGATATACTCTTTTATCAGCTGGATAACTTCTTCCCTTTCAGCTGGGGAAAGATTATTACTGATAAATATCGGCTTTGGCAAAAGTTTACCCCCAACATCAACCTGGATAACTTCGTCTTTGGTGGGAGGTTCTCTTTGCTCAAAGCGGAATTCCCACTGCGTATCCATTTGTTGGGCCCAAGAGTCATTCTCAAACAGTTCAGATTCTTGTTCGTCTGATTCGAATGAATCTGTCACTACCATATTCACTGATAATATTTGTTTGAGAGCATCAGGTGAGTCGGAGGGCGATGAGCCGTTCTGAGAAGAGGAGAAAATATCCTCGTCCGATTTGGAAGTCGTAAGGGAGGTGGCATACCCCAACCCGAAATGAGTTTGTTGATAGCGGGAATTGCCGCGCAGCGGCATTTGTCAGCCTCTTCCGTAGTTGAGGCCTGGCTTCTGCTTCAAGTCGTAGCCCATGTTTTGCATGATCCTCAACGCTTGCGGGCTGTATCGGTGAACTTGCATTTTTCCAGCATCATCATTGAAAGAATCTTCCTGGATAGTCGGTTGATTGCGCATGCGGCCTAAGACTATTGAACGCTGACTGCTGCAGGTAGGCGGGACAATGAAGATAGAATCCTCATGTGGTCCATATGTCATGACGACATTGGATGATGATGCTACTTCCCAGACATACGGACGGTAGGAGTTCATAACTTCCAAGAATTTTTGTGCTATGGGTTCTACCTCGTCACGGGGAGTGGATTCCTGATTTGGAATTTGAGCGTCAATATACTAGAAAAGATGATATTTATTGTCATCTGGAACTCCGTTCCTGGTTGTGTTTACATCGGTCGGCTGCCTGTTATGCCGAAGGTTGATGACCAAGGGTGGAGGCTTCTGGTTCAAAGTGATCACTAGAGGATCACTCCCTTTTCCTGACTTGGTCTTGTTCAGGTGAATAGCCATAGGCTCCATGGCTTTTGGACGAGTGGTTGGTCCTTTCACCCTGATTGACAGCGGTAGTGTGGCAGAGGGTTCTTCTGAATCCCGGTGGGATTCCTTCTCTGCCTCGCCTGATACTTCTTCCGTGTGGTCTTGAGAGTACAATACGGCATCGGAATAGTAGGATTCTACTCCTTTAAACGAGTTTAGGTCAGCAACCTCCGTTTGTACTGTTCCTTGGGGGTCTACATATTTAAGACATTGATGTTGAGTTGAAGGAACGATGTTATGGTCATGGATCCACGGTCTTCCCAGTAAAATATTGTAGGACACCTCTGAATCAATGACGTAACATGTGGCCACCGATCTGAGGTTGCCAATCTGGATCCTTAGGCGAATTTTCCCCAACGGCTTACTTCTTCTGGCATTGAAATCCACGATTGTAGTGGAGGTGTAAGCCAATTCGCTGGTAGGAATCCTCAGCGGTCTGAGCAGACTGTGAGGGATGATGCTGATCGACGATCCCGGATCTATGTGAATCCAATCGACCCTAATGGAACCGACGTACCCAGTATAATAGAGGGGCCTGCATCAGTGCTTCACTCAGGGCTAGACGAGTGTCTTGGGAGAGCCTGAGTAGCTCGAAGATGGATAGCCTGGCTGGTGTATTAGCCAGTTGGGCCAATATGTCGAAGTTTAATGGCTTCTCTAAACCTTTGTTTGGAATATTTTTTACAGGTTTATCAAAGCGCACTTCTCTTTGCTTCCCCTTGTCCGCCGGAGTTGGTTTTGAAGGACCAGCATCTGGTATGACGGGGCCTGGTCCTGAAGGTTTGGCAGTTGAAGCATCCGTCGGTGCATCTTCCTGACTTGCGCTGTAGTCGTTGAGGTAGGCTTTTCCTGAACGGGTTGCAGCAAATACCTCGTCTTCGTCTAATGCCGAAGAAGTTACGACCATATGGCATGGTTTGCATTTGGAGCTCTTTCTAGACGTAGCATTAGTTGCTTTAATCTCCTCCTCGAGCTCTGAGACCAAATCCGGATGAACCCACATAATCTCGCCCTGTCGGGTGGTTAGGGGTACCAGGTCATGATTTTGACCCCTAACTGGAGGAAGATTGATGATGTTCATCATGGTCCGGGAAATGGGTGTGACACCGTCCGAGACTTCTTGGGAAGGCAGATTGCCAAAACGCAGAGAGATCATGTTGGCCGTGACCGTCTTCTCGGTGTTGTGCAGAGTGATGGCCTTAGCATCGATCAAACCCTGGATCTTCCTTTTCAGTATGTAATACGCCTTTGTCGGATGGTGCACGTATATGTGGAAGATACAATATTTGGGGTCGTTAGTACGGCCGACTTCTTGGGGCCGTTTTAGCTCCGGAAGGGTGATCTTGCCACTTTTGACGAGACACTCGAATATACTTGGGATATCGTCCTCGTTGAAAGAGTAGACTTCGACGGGCCTGGAGGTCCCGGGTCTCGCTTGTGCGGTTGCCGCAGTCTTTTGCCTGGCTGTATTGATCGCCAGAGCTTCTTTTCCTTTGGAGCTGCGAGGATGGTCGCTACTGGGAGATGACCTTTTGCCTCTGTCAAAGGCGGAGATCATGATGCCATTATCGCGCGCCTTGCTACTATTGTCTTCAGCGGCTACTGTCGAGATGATGAACGAGGGCCAATCATAGAACTGATATGGTCCTGTAAACACCGAGACTACGGGAAGGAGATTCTTCCTGCAAATGTCTACTAACGCAGAGTCTGGAACTCCTGGAGGCATCTGTAAGGTGGCCTGACAAAAATGTTCGATGAAGGTGCGATCGTCCTCCTTTTCCCTCTGCTTGACTTCAATGAGAGAGGACATAGACATGTCCATTCCTCCCTCATAGAATCGCGTGAAGAATAAAGCTTTGAAGTCATCGAAGGAAGTAATGTAGTTGTCCGCCAAGCTACGGTACCACTGATAGGCTACTCCTGAGAGGCAGCCTTTGAACACCAGAGTGAGGAGGGCATCGTTCCCTTGCAGCAACACCGTCATCATACTGAAATAGTTTATGTACTGACTTGGTGATATTTTTTCCTCGAACAGAGCCATAGTCTGAGGTTTGTACCTCGGAGGGAAAGGGACCTCTTCCCAGATAGCTGGGTAAGGCTGGTTGATTCCCAGTTTCTTGAGCGGATCTTTGTGCTTCAAGGCGTCAAACTGGGCTTTCAACTCCCGTAGTGCCTGTATCAGATTTTTAGTTGGAAGCGGGACTACGGTGTAGTGCAGAGTTGGTTGTATCATAACTCCAACGGGAGGTAATATATTCTTCGAGTAAGGAAGCGGACGAACTGCTGACTCTTGATCTAGAGCAGGCTCTTGGCTCGGGTTGGATGGAGGTAAGTCCACCCCCTCACGTATCTGAGTTGGCGGGACCGATGCTTGAGCCATAGCAGTTGCGTGCTGAGTTAGCATCATCTGGTGCATGTTCTCCATTATGGATTGCATTTGTTTCAGAGATGTCTCCAGTATAGTGATGCATTATTCGGCGTTTCCTGACGGCGAAGCTTCCTCGCGTTCATCTTCAACGGCATAAACTCCCATTACCCTGGGCATCGTCGAAAGATGCGTATAGGTTGCTGCAGAAGTCGACTCTATACTCTCAGTATTTGATTCGGGAGAATGGCGACCCCCAGCGTCAGAAGCAGAGGAGTACGAAGTCAGTTGTTGTGACCTTGAACGAGTGTTCTGGAATACCCCATCTTCAGTGTCTCTGAGGAGCATGTTGGGTCTCCTTTGGCTCGGAGTTCTAGAGGACGGACGTCTTGAGCTCGACCCTCCTCTGGGTATGTGTGAAGCCATGTTCACGGATGCATGCGCGGGCTCTTCTTCCTGGAAAGACAGAGAGTAGCTCAACCGGTCGAAAACTGACCATTTTGCTTTAGAACAGCAGCTGTCAATCACGATCTTATGACTATTACAACATTGCTCGCCAGGGGGCGTAATAGACATGTTGGAAGGTTCCCTCTCCTTACACTTCTGGATTGGATATTTGCGCAAGTCAGGAGGAGTAGAAGAAGAAGATGACAACTTGTTTCTTCTGTTCCCATCAGTGGGCATGCGGAGATTGGGCACCATGGTTTTCCATGTGCCACCTGTGTAAAACAGATTGGCCATCTGGGTGGCGGATAATCCCCGGGTCTTTCCGTAACCTGAGCCTGCTTTACGCCGTGGGAATTCGTCTGGCGTAATTTGGAGATTTGCTCAGACTGGCGTAAAGCTGAAGAGGTCCTCAGTCGGCCATTGGCTTCCCGCATAATCCGGAGGGTAGGCAGATTGCTCCCTCGCTGGCGTAAAGGCCGAGAAGTTGAGTACTCTGCCGCTTGCTTCCCCTTGCGGAGATCACAGCGCTCATCTGGTTCCCCGTAGAGGTCAGATATTGTCTTGCGCACGGAGCGTAATTTGTACTTCCGATTTGGCGCTGAGGCATCGTCAGAAGTTTTGTCTGTACCGCGCATAGCAGGAGACTAGTTTCTACGCGTAGAGCGCAGTGGATACTTCTGGGTTAGCGCTGAGGCTTTGTCCGAAGTTTTGTCTGTACCGCGCGTAGCGAGAGACTGGTTTCTATGCGTAGAGCGTAGTGGATACTTCTGGGTTAGCGCTGAGGCTTTGCCCAAAGTTTTGTCTATACCGCGCGTAGTGGGAGACTGAATTTTACGTGCGGGGCACGGAGGGAGCAATGCTACAACCTCATTGGTCGGAGAGGTCGGAGAGATCGGAGAGATCGGAGAGTCCACAGGAATGGTAGAAGATGTCTTGGGCATCCAGACCTTGCGCAGCTTTCTGTTGTCTTGGATGGAGAGAGGGTGAGAGCTACCCCCGGTTCGAAGCATGTCTTCGTAGGCAGACTGGTCGAATTGGACGACCAGTGTCTTCTTCACGGTTCCTACAGATACCGCATCGTGTTGAGCAATTACTTTCTCATCAGAAGAGAAAGATGTCCCCAGTAGAGTCGCCATCTTATTTGTGGTAGAAAACAAAAGAATGAAAATGTATTCAAGATGGGGTTTATACGAAACCCGTCTTCTTTGGTTTACAAAAAAACTTTTACAATTTGATCCTATACGAGAATATGGGAGTACAATTTATTTAATCTGGGTAAATATTGCTATAGGTATCTGATTTTGTCATGACCCGCACCCGGGGTAAGGGTACTAGTCGGAAACAACGCCCAGCCTACGCCGCAGAATCGGCAGTAGAACGCTGTCTAGAAAGTCTATCTAATATAATGAACCATCAAAAGATAGTGTACTCAATCACAGAACTAAGATAGAATGAACACGGATCAGATAAGAATAGAATAGTCATCAACTCATGAGTTTAAAATAATACATCAATGAGTCTGAAGAGTAACAAAAATAAGCTGGAGACAAATCCAGTACAAAAGAATACTATAATACTACAAGCTACACTCCAGGGTCAACTGTCTCAGTTGGGATAAGTCCCTCTTAAGCCAGGATCTCCGAATCTAAACCCACAACATCCTGGGGTCCATAATAGGTAGGGTACTCCTCAGTGTCATCTGGAAAAATATATTCAGTCAGGAAAGGAGCAGAGTACATCTCTAACAGCAGTTCTAATCCATGATAAAAACTATGTAACAGTAAATAGCTGTGGATAAATAAGATGCACAAAATAGATACAAGAGATATATAGACAATAAGAAAATACTGGAAAGAAATACAATAATAAACAATATGCCAATGAAACAATAATACTAATGACTAAGTGTGTGAGTACTAGCTTAACATGTGATCGGCTTGGGCAAGATACAATGCGGCCTGGCTAATCATACGTGCGGTGCATGATAACAACTATTCGCTTACCAATACTTTATTCAATAGGGATTTGATCACATATCTATACTAATACTCCCCACCCCCAACTGTTATAATAGATCCAACCATGGTATGCTATGGCACTAGATTCCCCAAGAAGATAGCTAGTCTCCCCGAGATACTCACAAAATAATATAGAAATAAAATACAACAATTTAGGAATCAAAATTAGATCCCAAAAGATACTCACACAAAGTATACTAATAATACAAATAATACATACTCTAATATAATATATAAACAACCAATATTTATACAAATAAAATAATATATTATTACAAATATTATACCTCACAAAACATATATATATACATACATATATATATACAATAATAATATATAAAATATAATTTAAAACTGCCAAAGCGTCACTGAAAATAGGAAGTTAAAAATACAATTTAATTAAAACAGCTTATAGTGACAGTCTCAACTGTCACAGAAAACGTCGCAAAAGCCACTGTGTAATAAAACCCACTGCTGCTGCATTGGTGACAGTTAATCAACTATCACCGAAAACTGTCGCCACTACTGCTAAGATCCCGTCCGCAGCATTAATGACAGAACTGTCATTAATGCACAGTGGGCTACAGCGGCTGCTGCTGACCCGCCTATTTAGCGACAGTTTCACTGTCACAAACCCACTGTCACTAAAACACAAAAATATATATATATATAAATATATATATGCAATAATAATCATAATACATATATATAAATAAATAATTATATACTTATATATATATGCACATATAAACTTATAATTAAATACCAATAGTTACAACACATGCACATATTAATGTTCATATTTTACATGGCTAGAAGCACACCTAAAATATATACATTAATATACAAATAATTACATAATAATTATAAATAATATAATTACACAATTAAACACATAAATATATTTTATAAAATATTTATGTATAATTTATTCTATTAACATAAGTACATATATAATTACATGCAAGAAAGCTACATACTATATTTGTACATCATATTAGCACACACAAAAATATATAGATCTATGCTACAATAATTACTATAATAAATACACAAAATAAATATATAATATCTATATATATTTACTAATTATAATTGAAGAATTTAAACCATACATAATTAGATCTATTCAAAAATCCACATAATTGGAGAGTATCACACCGTATCCCACTAGATGTAGGATACGCATGTGACACGAGTCCAACACACAACCAATTGTACCCCGAAGGATACAAACAAATCACAAATAATATTTATGCATAAATCAAAGTGTCAAAAGTAGATCTATGTGTCCGTGTCAAAATACGACATGTTCAAAGCCCCATGTCGTAGGGAAAACTCCCAAAATGACACGTATCACCAAATAGTTGGGATACGAACCACATGTACCAAATTATGGACACAACACTAGCCCCAAACACATAAGCTCATGTCCAATTGATCTATAGGATCAATTGATACACACAACAAAATGTAAATTCGGAATTCCAACAAAATTAACACAAAAAGTACCATAACTTTCTCCATGGGTCTCCTATGAACACAAAACAAAGTCCTATGGGTAGTACATACATATAGGTTGATTTTACATGATTAAATATCAGATTTAGTAGCTATTTAAATGAGAAAATCTGAATTATACCTATTGGGAGATGGATTCCCAATGAAACCTCCAATTTAGATGAACTTGCTTCCAAATTGTAGATCCTTGCTCCTCTTTGTAGATCCTTGCTTCCTTCTTCTAGATCCTTGCTTCCTCCTTCTCTAATGGTGAATTGGGAAGAATTTGGAATGAATTTGGTAGGAAATTGGAATGAGAATGGAGGGAATTTGGGAGTGGGAAATTCTAGATCTAGATTAGAAATGAGAATGAGAGGAGAGAGAAATTTCCCCCCTCTTTTAATAGGCCGGCCTTGTCCCTCTCCCAAGCAATTATAAAATGTCCAATGTACCCCTTGGGGCCTCTCATGAAGAAATAATTAAGGAAGGAAGCTTCTAGTCTAATCACTTAATTAATTTAATCCATCTCCTTAACTATGGGCTTTCTAAATGGGCCAAATCTAACTATTTAATTCATGTTGGTCCATGGGTCCAAACTATACTAGTTGGGTCCACTAAAATAAGTCCAAAATAATTAAATAACATCCAACAACAATTAAATAATACAACAAAAATTATTTACCATGCACAATATTTATTTAAATAGGAAATTACTAAAATACCATTTTTCCTAAAATGTAGTAGTAACAAGTCTACCCTCCTTAAAATAATTTTGCCCTCGAAATTCAAAGACGAAAACTACCCCCAGAAAAACACAGAACAGAACTAAAGAATCACAACTAACTAATGAACAGAACTAGAAATAACATACCTCAAGGTACAAACAAATATGGATAACGCTCTCGCATGTCATCCTCTCTCTCCCAGGTAGACTCCCCCGGAGAGTGATGCCTCCATGCGACACGCACCAAAGGAATAGTCTGGTTCCTCAGCACCTTCTCTCTCTGATCCAGAATCTCAACTGTCTGCTCTGGATAGCTAAGAGTAGGGCCCACCTCTATCTCCGAGTGATCCAATACATGACTAGGATCTGCCACGTATCGTCTCAACTGCGACACATGAAACATGTTGTGCACTCCCTCCAATACAGGTGGCAAGTCTAGTCTATAAGCAACTGCACCGACCCTCTCTAGAATAGTGAAAGGTCCGATGAATCGCGGACTAAGCTTTCCGCCTCCACCGAAGCGAATCGTGCCTCTTGTCGGAGAAATCCTCAGAAACACCAAACCACCCACCTAGAATAAAACACCATCTTAAGAACTTAATCTATAACAAACAAGAACAAGCACAAAAAAAATCTAAACTATACCTCAAACTCCAAAGGTCTCCGATGGCTATCGGCCCAATGCCGCTGTCTATCCTGCGCCACTCGAAGTCTGTCTCTAATCAAATGAACCTTCTCTGCTGCATCCACAACCATCTCTGGCCCAAGCAAAATTATCTCTCCAACATCGTCCCAAGACAAAGGAGTACGACACCTCCGACCATATAGAGCTTCAAAAGGTGACATCTCTATACTGGCCTGGTAACTGTTGTTGTAAGCAAACTCTACCAAATGGAGATGGTCCTCCCAAGAACCCCCAAAATCTAGTACACAAGTGCACAACATATCCTCGAGAGTCTGGATAGTCCTCTCTGACTGCCCATCTGTCTGGGGATGATATGCAGTACTGAACTTGAGCTGAGTGCCCAAACTCTCCTGTAAACTCCTCCAGAAATGAGAAGTAAAACGACTATCTCGATCTGAGACTATGCTGACGGGAACTCCGTGTATCCTAACGATCTGCCTCACATACATCTCTGCCAGCTTCTCCGTAGACAAACCCACCTTGAAAGGCAAAAAGTGGGCCGACTTGGTCAATCTATCAACAATGACCCAAATCGCGTCTTTCACTCCTGGAGATCGTGGAAGTCTGGACACAAAATCTATAGTAATGTGTTCCCACTTCCACTCTGGAATGGGTAATGGCTGAAGTAACCCTCCTGGCCTCTGCCTCTCGGCTTTCACCTGCTGGCACACTAAGCATCTGGATACAAACTGTGCCACTTCCCTCTTCATGCCATACCACCACACACTCTCTCGCATATCCTGATACATCTTGTTAGCACCTGAATGTATGGAATACTGAGAGCGATGCGCTTCCTGCAATACCTCCTCGCCCAACTCCCCACTAGGCACACACAATCTAACTCCATGCCTCAAAGATCCATCCTCTGCAATAGTGAAATCATCCTCCAATCCTGCTCTCACCTGAGCTCTGATACTCCTCAAAGATACATCATTATACTGTGCTGCCTTGATCCTGTCCATCAAATCTGAGTGTATCTGCAATCCCCATATCTGCATAGCACCACCAGGAACAATCACCTCAATGCCCAAGCTCTCCAAGTCCTCCAACAGATATCGATCCTGCGTCAAGAACATAGCTACCGGATACCTGCTCAAAGCATCGGCAACTACATTGGCTTTCCCAGGATGATATTGCAAAGAGATATCAAAATCTTTCATCAATTCCAACCACCGACGCTGCCTCATGTTCAACTCCTTCTGCGTGAAAATATACTTCAAGCTTTTGTGGTCTGTGAAGATCTTCACACGCTCTCCGTACAAATAATGTTTCCACAACTTCAGGGCGAATATGACAGCTGCCAACTCCAAATCATGGGTAGGATAGTTCTTTTCATGAGGACGCAATTGCCTGGATACATAGGCAATCACTTTCCCATGCTGCTGAAGAACACAACCTAAACCCTTCCCCGATGCATCACTATAAATAGTGAAACCTCCGAACCCTGATGGCAACGTCAAAATAGGAGCAGATGTCAACCTCTTCTTTAACTCCTCAAAAGTAACCTGACAATCCTCCGTCCAAACAAACTCTACATCCTTCCTTGTGAGTCTGGTCATCGGCTCGGCAATCCTCAAAAAATCTTGCACAAACTTCCTGTAATAGCCTGCCAATCCCAAGAAACTCCTGATCTCTGCTACTGAACTCGGAGTCTTCCAAGATTCCACTGCTGAAATCTTCTTCGGATCCACTGAAATACCATCACCAGTCACAACATGCCCCAAGAATTCTACTTTGTCCAAGAAAAACTCATATTTGGACAACTTCCCATATAGCTTCTCCTTCCTCAGCACATCCAACACAATCCTCAAATGCTCCTCATGCTCCTCCAGTATCCTCGAATATATGAGTATGTCGTCGATGAACACCACCACGAACTTGTCAAGGTACTGGTGGAACACCTTGTTCATCAAGTTCATAAATACCACCGGTGCATTAGTCAAACCAAACGGCATCACCATAAACTCGAACTGACCATACCGAGTTCTAAAAGCAGTCTTCGGTATGTCCTCCGGCTTCACCTTCACTTGATGGTAGCCTGATCTCAAATCTATCTTAGAAAACACCTTCGCACCACTCAACTGATCAAACAGATCATCAATCCGTGGCAAAGGATACTTATTCTTGATAGTGAGATTATTCAAAGCCCTATAATCAATGCACATGCACACCGATCCATCCTTCTTCGGTACAAACAATACCGGGGCTCCCCATGGTGAAGAATTCAATCTGATAAACCCCTTGTCCTGCAATTCGTCCACCTGCTTCTTCAACTCGACCAGCTCGCTGTTGTTTACTCTATAGACATGTTGCGAAATTGGTTCTGCACCTGGCACCAAGTCTATAGAAAATTCAACATCTCAATCTGGTGGCAATCCTGGCAATTCCTTAGGAAACACATCCAAGAATTCTGCTATCAACGGATGTGGCAACTCCTTGTCTTCTACCATAGCTCCACAAATAATGCCTTCTTCCTGCTCCGCAGCTCCTCTAGTAAACTCGAACTCTGGCTCTCCTGGCGAACCAAACAAAACTCTACCTCCTCTACAGTCTATGCTAGCACGGTGCCTACTCAACCAATCCATCCCAAGTACAATGTCATAGCTTGGAAGTGGCATTACAAGTAGACACGTACTCAACTCCCGGCCTCCCAGAGTAACTCTCCGATCCTTGCAAATATCATTAACCAGGATAATGCCTCCCCCGGTCATGATCTTTCAAGTCCTAAGCAAAGACTCAGCTACCAAACCATGCTTCAGAGCAAAAGAAACAGATACAAAACTATGGGAAGCACCACTATCAAACAAAGCTAAAGCTGAAATAGAATCAAGAAGAATAGAACCTGCGATAACATCTCCAGTGGGTTCCTCCTCTTCGACGGTCATAGCAAACGCTCGTCCCTGCCGAGCACCTCCCTGCTGTTGATGCTAGACAAAATGCTGCTGCTGTGTCGGAAGCGGTCCCCTCGGCTGTGCTGCAGGTGGTCTCGTCTGTGTCCTCGGAGCTGGAGCTGCTCCTTGAACTGCACGACGAGGACACTCCCTCGATTGATGCCCTTCAGTACCACAATACAAACAAACTCCTAGCCTCCTCCTGCAAACTTCCCAGATGTGGCCGGGCTTCTTGCAGAAGTTGCATGGGGCCTGCTGTAACTGTCTCTGCTGCTGAGGTGCCTGGTGAAAAGGCGCTCTAGCTGGAGTCTGGTTCTGCTGTGGCTGTTGGAAAGGTCTGGCCTGGAAATGAGGACGTTTGGCAGATACTGCACTGCCGTTGGCCCCCAGAAAAGAATTACGGTCTCTCTTGGTCTTTAAACCCAGATCCCGCTCAACCTTGCGTGCCTCCATAAGTATCTCCGAGTATGTCTCATAAAAAGACGAAATAAGAATCTTTACCTCCCAGTTTAGACCCTCTCGAAAATGAATAGCTCGAACCTCCGGCTCCCTCACCAAGTACTCTGCAAATCGGCTCAACCTACCGAACTCCGCAGCGTATTCCTCCACAGACATGCTTCCCTGAATGAGACTCTCAAATTGTCTCCCCAAGTCAAGCCTGTCTATCCGGGCAAAAAACTTCTTCTTGAAAAGGTCCTTGAATACCTCCCAAGATTGTCCTGCGTCAACTAGAACCGGCTCATTCCTGAACCAAGTGCGAGCGACGTCGAACAGTTGAAGTCCTACCGCCTCAACCTTCAGATCTTCAGAAAGATGGGACACCCTCATAAGACGCTCAATGTCCTCGAGCCAATCATCAGCATAGACGATGCCCTCCGTCCCTTTGAAAACCTTAGGCTCCAGTTTCTTGAAGTCCTGAATGTTGCCTGGCCGAACCTGAGCAACTTGAGGAACAACCTGCTGCTGGATCGGAACTCCTCTCTCAACTACAGCACGAGCAAGCTGATGAGCACTCTCGATGCCCTGCCGTAGAACGTCGATCTGCCTCTGATGTGCCTCTGACTGAGCCCTCTGTGCCTCGAGCATCTCACGAAATAGTGTAAACATCTGTGACGCCTCTGCTGGCACAGGAGGTGGAGGTGGAAGCCCCTACAATACAGCTGGCACAGTCCTCTGAGTAGGTGGTGGACCTCCGAAAGCAGCTGACACTCCAATCACCAGAGAAATGACTGGTGCAGGCCCTCGGGATGTCGCAGACCTCTCAGAAGCTGCTCTCCCCTGCTGTGATTTAGTCTTAGGCGGCATCCTGAGACAAAGCGAAAGAAAGAATCAATATGGCACAAGATGTAAGACATCAAGGAAAGGACAGTTTAAGAGATCAAGTATCAATATCAAAGGAGAATAGTTGAATCAAAAGAATTTTCCTAGATGTGATTGAGTATCTCAGACTATATCCTATTGCAGGCTCGCAGTAGTACAACTAAGTTGTCGCACTACCACGATATCACATACTTGTGAAGCTAGACCTGCATAGGCCACCACCAAAAATGTGTCACGACCCGCACCCGGGGTAAGGGTACTAGTCGGAAACAACGCCCAGCCTACGCTGCAGAATCGGCGGTAGAACGCTGTCTAGAAAGTCTACCTAATATAATGAACCACCAAAAGATAGTGTACTCAATCACAGAACTAAGATAGAATGAACACGGATCAGATAAGAATAGAATAGTCATCAACTCATGAGTTTAAAATAATACATCAATGAGTCTGAAGAGTAACAAAATTAAGCTGGAGACAAATCCAGTACAAAAGAATACTATCATACTACAAGCTACACTCCAGGGTCAACTGTCTCAGTTGGGATAAGTCCCTCTTGAGCCAGGGTCTCCGAATCTAAACCCACAACATCCTGGGGTCCATAATAGGTAGGGTACTCCTCAGTGTCATCTGGAAAAATATATCCAGTCAGGAAAGGAGCAGAGTACATCTCTAACAGCAGTTCTAATCCATGATCAAAACTATGTAACAGTAAATAGCTGTGGATAAACAAGATGCACAAAATAGATACAAGAGATATATAGACAATAAGGAAATACTGGAAAGAAATATAATAATGAACAATATGCCAATGAAATAATAATACTAATGACTAAGTGTGTGAGTACTAGCTTAACATGTGATCGGCTTGGGCAAGATACAATGCGGCCTGGCTAATCATACGTGCGGTGCATGATCAACACTATTCGCTTACCAATACTTTATTCAATAGGGATTTGATCACATATCTATAATAATACTCCCCACCCCCAACTGGTATAATAGATCCAACCACGGTATGCTATGGCACTGAATTCCCCAAGAAGATAGCTAGTCTCCCCGAGAATCGGTGTCTGTACATGTACAAGATAACCAATGAAACAATACTTGCACCATATACACCATATACCAAGGAATAACATCTCATGACGAGATCCGGATATACCAATCCATGTAACCATAGTGTCGAGAGAAACATGTAAATCTACACTAAATAAAAAGAACATAGAGGATATCATAAATGAGAAACTATCAGAGAATGTACTCGCCTGAAATCCAAAGAACAGTCTCACAGATGTCTGACTCGGTGCCTCGAAGACCTAGATATGGAATACCACATTAAAACAAGGTCCCGGAAAGAGAACAAGTCAAACTAGTCAACTCCTAGGTCAATAAATAAATTCTAAGTCAAAAGTCAACTATGGTCAACTCTAAAGTCAAATATGGTCAAACCAAGGTCAACCTCACAAGAAAACTATATAAAATAATATAGAAATAAAATACAACAATTTAGGAATCAAAATTATATCCCAAAAGATACTCACACAAAGTATACTAATAATACAAATAATACATACTCTAATATAATATATAAACAACCAATATTTATACAAATAAAATAATATATTATTACAAATATTATACCTCACAAAACACATATATATACACATATATATATATACAATAATAATATATAAAATATAATTTAAAACTGTCAAAGCTACAGGGAGTTAAAAATATAATTTAATTAAAACAGCTTATAGTGACAGTCTCAACTGTCACAGAAAACGTCGCAAAAGCCACTGTGTAATAAAACCCACTGCTGCTGCATTGGTGACAGTTAATCAACTGTCACCAAAAACTGTCGCCACTGCTGCTAAGATCCCGCCCGCAGCATTAATGACAAAACTGTCATTAATGCACAGTGGGCTACAGCGGCTGCTGCTGACCAGCCTATTTAGCGACAGTTTTACTGTCACAAACCCACTGTCACTAAAACACAGAAATATATATATATATAAATATATATATATGCAATAATAATCATAATACATATATATAAATAAATAATTATATACTTATATATATATGCATATATAAACTTATAATTAAATACCAATAGTTACAACACATGCACATATTAATGTTCATATTTTACATGGCTAGAAGCACACCTAAAATATATACATTAATATACAAATAATTACATAATAATTATAAATAATATAATTACACAATTAAACACATAAATATATTTTATAAAATATTTATGTATAATTTATACTATTAACATAAGTACATATATAATTACATGCAAGAAAGCTACATATTATATTTGTACATCATATTAGCACACACAAAAATATATAGATCTATGCTACAATAATTACTATAATAAATACACAAAATAAATATATAATATCTATATATATTTACTAATTATAATTGAAGAATTTAAACCATACATAATTAGATCTATTCAAAAATCCACACAATTGGAGAGTATCACACCGTATTCCACTAGATCTAGGATACGCATGTGACACGAGTCCAACACACAACCAATTGCACCCCGAAGGATACAAACAAATCACAAATAATATTTATGCATAAATCAAAGTGTCAAAAGTAGATCTATGTGTCCGTGTCAAAATACGACATGTTCAAAGCCCCATGTCGGAGGGAAAACCCCCAAAATGACACGTATCACCAAATAGTTGGGATACGAACCACATGTACCAAATTATGGACACGACAATAGCCCCAAACACATAAGCTCATGTCCAATTGATCTATAGGATCAATTGATACACACAACAAAATATAAATTCGAAATTCCAACAAAATTAACACAAAAAGTACCATAACTTTCTCCATGGGTCTCCTATGAACACAAAACAAAGTCCTATGGGTAGTACATACATATAGGTTGATTTTACATGATTAAATCTCAGATTTAGAACCTATTAAAATGGAAAAATCTGAATTATACCTATTGGGAGATGGATTCCCAATGAAACCTCCAATTGAGATAAACTTGCTTCCAAATTGTAGATCCTTGCTCCTCTTTGTAGATCCTTACTTCCTTCTTCTAGATCCTTGCTTCCTTCTTCTCTAATGGTGAATTGGGAAGAATTTGGAATGAATTTGGTAGGGAATTGGAATAAGAATGGAGGGAATTTGGGAGTGGGGAATTCTAGATCTAGATTGGAAATGAGAATGAGAGGAGAGAGAAATTTCCCCCCTCTTTTAATAGGCCGGCCTTGCCCCTCTCCCAAGCAATTGTAAAATGTCTAATGTACCCCTTGGGGCCTCTCATGAAGAAATAATTAAGGAAGAAAGCTTCTAGTCTAATCACTTAATTAATTTAATCCATCTCCTTAACTATGGGCTTTCTAAATGGGCCAAATCTAACTATTTAATTCATGTTGGTCCATGGGTCCAAACTACACTAGTTGGGTCCACTAAAATAAGTCCAAAATAATTAAATAACATCCAACAACAATTAAATAATACAAAAAAAATTATTTACCATGCACAATATTTATTTAAATAAGAAATTACTAAAATACCCTTTTTCCTAAAATGTGGAAGTGACAGATCTGCAGTCGATTACTTTAGCCCTTGGACCACACGATGTTGAAGAAGTGCCGTGGAAGACAGTTAGCAGCTTCGAAGGTTGCAAAAGAGGGTGGATGCACGATGCCAAAGTCGTCGATCCCTACTCTTTTGCCTGAGCTCCGGATTCTCTCTCTCTCTCTCTCTCTCTTGACCTCTGGTTCGATCTTTCTTGGAAGTTCGACCTTGGATCTAATATTGGTTTTCTTGACCAATTTCCTGACCCTCAATTTCTTCGACCGTGGATCTAATATTGGTTTTCTTGACCAATTTCCCGACCCTGTTCCTCATTGATAGAGGTCTCTATTTATAGAGTTTTGGTGACAGTGACCACTCCGTCGGTGTAGAAATCGAGGAGTGGAAAGTACAGCACCCTTTTACACAACGGTTAAAATAACTAATGCCTGCGTATAGATGATCCTTTGAATGAGCGTGTGACGCGGGTCCAACTAAGGGACAAAATGCGTATAATTGCTACGAAGATCATGGCGTAGAAGCCACGTAGGTAGGTATCCCTCGTATAGAAGAGGTGGGCGTAGAAGCCAATGTCTGTCACCATGGCGTAGAAGCCAAGTAGTCATAGAAGCCGACAATAGGCGTAGAAGCCGAGTGGTCATAGAGGCCGAGTGGGCATTAAAGCCGAATGGGCGTAGAAGCCAAGTGAGCACAGGAGCTGAATGGGCGTAGAAGCCGCTGCGTACCGTGCCAGAGTGCTGATGTGGACGTCTTAGCCAGAATTACGGCTTTTGAAGATATAATCAAATCTCTTACATTAAATGCCGAGATTTGCCACCATCCTGTGCATTAATATCAGAGGCGTATTCTTGAAGGTCTGCAGTCCTTCTGTGCATCAGTCGTAGGGACGTGCCTCAAGAAACTGCCACCGCTCTGTGCATTAGACGTAGAGACGTACCTCGAGCAACTGTCATCGCTCTGTGCATTGGACGTAGAGACGTGCCTCGAGCCCCGTACGAAGTACAGCTTTTGATGTGGCAGGCAGTTTGTCTACTGCGGAGCATAAACAGCTCATGTCTGCCTGTGTAGAACAAGGCAGCATATCCCTTTGTGCACGTAAAAGCAGTTTACGCAAAGGAGATGGCGATAAATGACAGCCTGGGTTGCAGTGCTGTGCCATCATTATAGCTGTCGTCTGGGTAGCCGTGTAGTATCCCTTTGTCAGAAGTCCAGACGTCAGGTTTATTGCAGGTATGACAGGTTCATTGCAGGATCTGATAGGTTCACTTCAGAGAATATGAAGCGTCTCTCGTACACTTCAATGCTGCGTTGAAAGAGGATGGATTTTACGCCCAAGAGGTGACGAAGAACCCAGTTTACGCTGAAGCGGCTTGGACGTACTGCCTAACACAGATGGTCCTTTGAGCTTTATATTTCACGCTGTGTTTTACCGAAAAAAGCTCTGTTGCACGTTTGATGGCTCTGAAGGCCTCTGTTTACGCTGCTCTGCATTAATATGCTGCGTATAGCCATCCGGCGTATTTTTTATGCTTCTACAAGACCCCCTTCAAAGATTTCAAATTCTTCGGAATTTGGAACGCTTTGAATGAAGCATGAACCGCTCCTCGTAACTCAAAACATTTCTGAATGGAGCATTAAAACGGTCAATGCTGAATTTATGGCAGATTTATTGGGGACCGGTGTGATCTCTTTCGCCTATAAAAAGGTTGGGGGTTTAACCCATTCTCCCCATATTTCTATCACCACGCAGAGATGATCGCCGGAGTTCGTCGGGTCGACCTGAGGAAGAAGAAGATCATGTTCTTCCAGCATGTAAGGAGCCGAAGAAGGCGGCGTCTTCGAGCAAGTGTCCACTGCAACGATGGATCATGGAAGGATATCTTAGCCTCCCTTGCTCGGGATAATCAGCAACTTTATATGGCGGTTCTTCGGGAGAAGGAAAGGGACGTATTTGACCACACAGCTTGCAAGTAGCGTCTTCTCCCGTTACCGGTGGACGAGGGCAGGCAAAACTGGCTGCTGTCCAGGATTGAGTTGGATGGAATATATCAACTCAATCGGTCATGGCGCACAGAGCATGGGATCTACATAATTTATGCAAGCCCCAACTCTGTATTCTCCCGCCGTTGATCATTGTCATGTCAGTCGGTTTACGGCAACCAACTGATTGCTGGAGAAGATGGGTGAAGAATTGAAGCCCATTGAGAACCTGTCAGAACAGCTTCTGGGCGATCTTCAGACGACGATGGGGAAATCCTTTGTAGACGGAGTTTCCCTCATATGTAATCATAAAAAATAGAGAAAAACCCTTGTAGATTGGATTTCCCTCATATGTAATCATGACTTTAATCTTTAATAAAATCGTCTTTCTTCTCTGCATATGATCGTTTTGCCATACGTTGCTGTGAAGTCTGAATATGTGTAGCTTCGACACGTCTGATTCTTTACGCCGACTCTGTATAGAAAGAGTGCTAGGTCCAGTCTTTTGCGCATAGCGAATAGTCCATAGAACGCTGTTGAGCATTTTGAACATTTAGAACTGTTCTGCTGCTAGGACTGAGGAACCGCGTAGAGCTCTGAACTGTTATTTTTACTTCTGATGAACAAAATTTTTGTTCAGACTTCGTCTTCAAGAATGATTTTTCGAAAATCCCTTGGAACAGGGTCGAGGAATGGCTGTCAACTGAGTTGCCATCTTGATAGACGAGATATTCAGAGTGGAGTCTGGATGAACTTCGAATCGACCCATGAAGAAGAGTAATTTTTTAATGTAGAACTCTGTATGCTTCGGGTACTTGGGATATCTTGAGGTTAAGAACGAGTGTCTTCTGTGTGAACTCTTTGCAATTGACCGCTTTGAGGATCGTTCAGATGTACACGTAATCTGGCCGGCATATCTTTCAGATGTGCGAAAAGTCATGGAGCATGAAATCATTAGTCTGTAGCCTCTGAGCATAAACTAAACACCATCGAGCGTGAAATCATAGACTTGTGGTTCCTGAGCGTGAAGTCGTAGGTTTGTGGCCTCTCGAGCATAAAAGCTACTGAGCATAAAGGCATCTGGGAGTAAAAACCCGACTTGTAGCCGTCGAACGTAAAGCCGTAGATTCGTAGCTGTCGAGCGTAGAAAGCTCCTTAGCGTAGGACTATAGATTTGTAGTTTCTGAAAAGAAAATTTCTTCGAGCGTGAAGTTGCGAATCTGTTGCTTCTGAGCGTAAACTAAGCACCACCGAGCGTGAGATCATCGATTTGGTATCTGCTGAGCGTAAAGTAGTAGGTTTGTGGCCTCTCGAGCATAAAAGCTACCGAGCACAAAGGCATCCGGGCGTAAAACCATAGACTTATAGCTTGCGAGCGTAAAAATCGTAGATCTGTTGTTGTCGAGCGTAGAAAGCTCCTTAGCGTAGGAACCGCTGACCTGCTTTGCGCAAAAAACTTTTCGAATTCGCTGACTGTCCGCCTTCTCTGAATAATAGGCTAACGTAGGACCCAATCATAACCGAATATTAATTAGGAGATTTGGTTCGGGTTTCGAGGAGTCCGTCCGAGGATTCGAGGAGTCGACCCGAACTCTATATATATCCCAAGTTTTTGAGAGAAAAACTTTTCATCCGTCTTCTACGAAAGAGAGCCTTCGACTGTGTGAGTTTCTTCTCTCGTTCTTTCTCCGAGCACTCCGAGTTTTCAGAAATAGCGCCGAAACAAATCTCCTCCACTAAGGGAAAGAGTATAGGTTCTTCTTCTCGTTCTTCTGCCCCAGCGAGAGAGTCTTCGGTTGGGCAAGGTGAACGTTTCTTCTGAGCGAAGTATCCCGCCGACGAGTAGCGCACCCGGCCTTAGAGGTAGAGCCTTTGGGATGACAAAGAATGACAAAAAATCCTTCGCACACATTGAACGTGACCGCGCTAGGTCGTCTTCTATGCTGATAGCCTCTTTGAGGAAGATGACGCACGGAGATGTTTTTATCTTTTACGTCCATATTTCTAATGTGCCAGCGTAAAAACTCCATGTTTTTACAGTTTCGAGCGTAAAAAGCTCTGACTGTCGAAAACTTGGTGTATACTATAAAATTTTAGTTTTACGTTTGTGGATGGGACCTCCGGCGTAATAACTAGAATTTTGGCAGTCTGACATAAACCACAGACTGTATACCGCCAATTACGCTTCTGGATGTGACTTCCGGCGTAAAATGACCAAATTTTGTACAGTCTTGGCATAAAGCACAGACTGTCGTTTCTTGGTCTTTATGTTGCAAGATTTGTAATAACGTGTTTTCCTTGCACTTTTGCAGTTAACTTGCATGAGTCTCCACTAGCCGAGGTGATGGGTTCCGCTGCCGGGATGCTACACTCAAACTATCTGGAGGATCTGTCCCACGTGACATTTCCTATCTCCAGACCCCAGTATCCTGAAAGAAGGGAGATTTTGATATCGTCTCAGGGCGAGCGGACGTTGCTGAACATGATTAACGGAGAGCCCCTGACGTACATAGACGGGGACCAATACATAAAGCCGGCTTTTCTCTTTGGGGACATGATTGACAAATAGTCCCAGACGAAGCCCAAGAGAGAACCCTAGGTTTTCCCTGCCGAGAGTGTGGTCTTGTACCTGCCAACGATGCCGAAAGATTATCCCATCTTGGCTTTCTCCCATGCGACACATTCCAGGAGGATGTCGTGGACGCTGACTCCCTATTTTCACGGCAAGCCGGGAAGATCTTTCATCTGAAAGGAGCTGACCAGGGGTCGTTTGTCAGCCGTCCTTCCGACGTTGTGACGGTGTTCAGGGGACTGTGCCCGGACAGCGTCCTGAGTGAAGACAGTTCAGTGATCCAGCCAGTCCAATTATCGACTTTCTGCAATGACTTCATGGGACGAGGGGTTGTATACCCCAAGAAGAATCCTCGGTGCAATGGGTGGATCAACCCAACAAACCTCCGATGGGCTTGCCTAATTGACTAGGCCTTGAAACATTTTCAGAGAGAGCTGGAGGGCATTGGACTGTATGCTGCTGTGAGTGCGACGAGTGTTGGGTTGCCTCCCAACCTTAACCTATTTCTGGCACTGATGGAGCGATACATTTCGCTCACCAGGACCTTCGCCATTCCACTGGGGGAGTTGGGGTTGGCCCTCCATGAGATGGCAGTGATCTCGAGACTGCTGATGGGGGATACCGCATATGAAGAGTATGTTCCCACCAACCGGGAGTTGGAGGACTCGGACCCTCGGGTTGTGGAGGTGTATCAAGAGTTGATGTGCCACTACTTCACGTGCACTACTTTTTATGATGTGCCTTCTGATTTGGCTCACACCACTAAGTGGATGTCCTACCTCTTCTTCCACCGGGCCAAGGCCGCCAAGTCGGAGAAAATTTTGGGGGGCAAGAATGAGCCCGTGAACTGTTTGGGCGTGCTCAGTGCCCAGGTCGTCGAGGATCTTATGGAGGATGCTAAAGCTCCAGATCAGATTCTCAATGATGGGGTAGGAAAGTATCCTGAAGGTACTAAGGCCTACAGTTACTTGAGGCACTGCTGCAGGCCTCTGTCTAAGGAAGCCCGGCTGGCTGGCTTTCTCTTCATATGGCTGCATCGAGTAGTGGTGCCCGGTATCGCGTCCGTGGACCGCATTCACCGGAACATCCTGTGGCATGCCGTGCGTCTGGTGTTCGGGGCAAGACTGGGCTTGCTCCCTGCCATGGTGTGCCGTATACAGGCTGGCCTGAGAGCCATGATTGATGGACTGCTCGTCGATGAAGCTCGGCGTGATAGCTTTCCCAGGGTAGAATTACCATACCTGTACTTGATGGGATGGTTAATTCTTCACAACCCCGGGTGATGTCTTCCGGCCCTGATATTAGCTCGGGGGGTAGTTTCTTGCTGAACTACAAGGACTCTCCCTGGAACGTGAACACAGTTTTAGACTGTCGGCTGGTGCTAAGCCTCAGTCACGGCTGGAAGCTCCTCTGCACTGTCCCCTCTGTACATCGCAATCAGTCGGGGATTAGGCTTGAGGATTTAGGTGGAGAGAAGACCAATCTTTCTATGGAAGCTTTTAATTGGTTGGCCTGCATCAGACCCTCCCATTTGCTGTACAGGAGCGAAGATCATTGCTTCTTCGAGCCCTACTTGCCTAGTCGGTTTGCCAGGCAGTTTGGGTACGATCAGTTGCACGTGGGCAATGCCGTCACCAGCTTCAGGTCCAGGGACGGACTCATTGATGGAGCCAGCGGATGGCGATATTTTATCATGGATTGTACGGGAGGAATCTTTATCGTGTCGATCGTCACACTCTCTACGGAGCTGCGCATCCTCCATTCGTATGCCCAGTTCTACGTGGTGATCAACAACTTCTATCATGATTTTGACATACGTGGAAGCTTTAGGGTGCCTTCTCCCAAGCCTGGGGGAAGAGTCGAAGTTCCTTTGGTTTCTTCTGACGAGGGTGAGGAGTCTGTCACTCTGGATGAGCCTCTGGTGTCGGTGCCGAGGTGTGAAGTGCCTCCGCCTGCGGGGGCTTTGGCAGTCTCTGGGAAGCGAAGGACTCCTGCTTCGAAGCAAACTTTCCCTCGCAAGAGGAAGAAGATGACGATTAATCGTTCTCTCCGGATTCCTGGTATTGAGGCTCCTAGAGAGGATCCTGCTGTCTCCCCTGTTGGGGATGTCTCTTTGATTGGAGGTTCCTCGCCTTTCTGAGAGGGACCCTCAGTTTCGGCTGGCGGTGCCGGAGAACCCCTGCTTGAGTCTGCCGTTGCTGCCACCGCCTCCGGTAGTGGAACGAAATTGCCTGCGTGGCCGAGGCAAATGAGAGAATCTTTCCCTAGACCAGCAACGGATGAAACTCCTGCCGTGTCCGTGAGCATGCCTAGCGAGATTCCAGCTGACGAACCTCGACTACGTCTTGGCGAGGGCTCGATAGAGCATCTGGCGATGTCGGTGGGCCCACCCCCTTCTCCAGGTATGACAGTTCGTATTGCGTCATTAAGGCATGATTTAGCTACATCGGCTGCAGATGCGACATATATACCGTTGGCTACGGGTAAATGTCATATTTATGTCTCCTCTTAGAAAGATTACCATCATATTGATATCAACTTTCTTGTCCTCTTCTCAGGGGACGGCGTCCACGGGGAGTATAGCGTTGAAGCGCCTTCTGGCTCTACTCGGGCTCCTGGCGATGATACGGAGGCGCCCGACTTCGAGGAGGAAATATCTTCGGGGGCCAGCTCGCCCGGAGTGGTTTCGTCGTCTCAAGAGGAGGACGAACCCGTTATCGTGACCTCGCCTCTCGCGAGTATGCCGATGACTTCGACCGTCGTTGTCGCACCTCCTTCGGTCGCACCACCCGTCGAGGCGGCGGATGTGATCACCTAGTCTGCAATCATTCCTGGAGGGGGACTTGCCAATATCGCGGCCACTCCTGGCGTCCAATCGGATCTAGTTGCGCTGACCGAGCAATATACCAGCCTCTTTTACACCAGTTTGAAAACGCTGATATCAATGGTGTTGGCGAAGAATCTAGACTTCGAGCGTCTGAAGAAGGCTTCTCAGTTTTCGATCGGGGCGTTTAGGGAGTTCGGCGTTTCTGGGGTAGCTGACGCCCTGGAGGCGATGGTTAATGGTTTGGAGCAACCTATTAACGAATACTTGCAGCTGGCTCGGGGCAGCCTTGAAGCTGAGGTCCAGGCCAGATACGACCTCATGACTGCACGACTTACTAAACAGCTGGAAAGCCTAGATAACTCCATCAAAGCACATAAGCTGGAGATGGATGAAAGAAAAGCTGTCGTGGAGGAGGCTCTTGCTCTTCAGACGAAATGCCAATCCGAGCATGAAGGGAACGTAGCGAGGGCCCGCAAGTTGAAGGAAAAACTCGCTCTGGCAGAGGAGTGGGCTTCTCAATCGTTGGCAGGTCTAGATGTAGCGACTGGTCGACTGAGCAGAGCACGACAGGATCTGGAGCATGCAGAAGCTGCCCGTGCTGGCTCTCTTCGGGCAAGGGCCAAACTGTCCTTTATGAACAATCCCGAGGCACGGCTGGAGCAGGCCCGCGCTGATGCCTTAGTTTCCAGGAATAAGAGGATAGCTGCACTGGTACAGCTGATTCGCGAACTGATCGCTCCCCCACAATGATGTACCCTTTCTTCTTTTTGCTTCCCAAATATAATTCTGCTCTTTTTAGAAATAAATAAAGTGAATCTTTTATGACTCTATGGACCCATCATTTCAAAATATAAATGACAGGTTTGGGCGGGAGTGATATCAGAGGTAGTATGGACATGATATACTCTCGATAAACTTTTATCAGGACATATCTATTCAGAGGTCATACGGACATGATAGAATATGACCCAACTAGTTTCGTTCTGGAAGTAGTTTTATCAGAATTGAGATTCTCGCTATATTCCACTTGAGCAGAGAAGGTTAAGCATAGTACCTTTTCAGGAATTTACCGTTGATAGGAGCCATTAACAGGTCTCCATTAGGCTGGGCTAACCTATAAGCGCCGTTTGAGAACGTTGTCTCGATCACATAAGGGCCTTCCCACTTGGGCTGGAATTTGCCTTTACTCCTTTGAGTAAGGATCATCGGCCTTCTTACGGCTAAAACTAGCTCGTCGACTTTGAACACTCTTTTCTTTACTTTATGATTGAAAGCTCTGGAAAAGCGTGCTTGGTAGAGCGCGATACGCTGTTGAGCTTGGAGGCATTTCTCGTATAATCCTTCTAGCTCTTGAAGCCTTAACAGGTCATTCTTTTCTTGAGTCAGCTCATTAGTCACGGCTATCCTGAGTGACGGGATCTGGATTTCAATGGAGAGAACTGCTTCGCTCCCGTAGACCAGTAAAAATAGGGTACAACCTGTCGGTGTTTGTACCGTTGTACGATATACCCAAAGACATTCGCCCAGCTTCTCATTCCAATCTATCTTGTTTGAAGAGACAAACTTCTTCAAGAGTTTGATAATGGTTTTGTTGAAAGCTTCCGCCAAACCATTAGCAGCTGGATAATATGCCGTAGAGGCAATATTGTGTATCAAATTTTTATCGCAAAATCGATAAAACGCTTGGCTGATAAACTGAGGCCCATTGTCGTGAATTATCCTCCGGGGTACCCCGAAGCGATAAATGACGTGATGCTTGATGAAGCTAATTACATTAGACGCTTTTACCTCAGCAAGAGGGATCGCCTCTGCCCATTTGGAGAAGTAATCCGTGATGGCCAGTATGAACCGGTGACCTCTGGAAGAAGACGGGTGAATAGGACCAATGATATCTATACCCTATGCTTCGAAAGGCCACGATGCAACCGTAGGATGTAGATATTCAGACGGTTGATGTATGAAGTCTGCATGAACCTGACAGGCTCTGCATTGTCTTGCATAGTTGATCGCGTCTGCGATTATATTGGGCCAGTAATAGCCCATTCTCCTGATACGATCCTGTAGCTTAGGACCGGACTGATGTGCTCCGCACACGCCGTTGTGAGCTTCCTAGATAATCTGCTATACTTTGTTGTCAGAGAGACATCTTAATAGCAGTCCGTCGTAGGTTTGGTGATATAGGCATTGTGAAGATGCATCAAAGTAGAAGCGTAATGATCGTCTTTTGACGGATACTGCTTCTTTAGGGTCCTCCGGCAAGATTCCGTATGCGACGAAATCTATGAAGGGACTTCTCTAATCTCTTCTAGGGGGATCTGTGTTCACAGCGTAGCTGCATTCTATGTGAAAGGTGTTCTTCACACAAAATAAATCTCTGTTAAGAAGGATTACCGAATCCTGCCTTCTTATAGGAGTAGCTAAATCCGTAGCTAGACTGGCTAGGGCATCAGCTTCTAGATTCTGAGATCGAGGTACATGCTCTAGGAAGAACCCTTTGAATGTCATGGCTATCTCGACCATTACTTGGTGATAGGGGATGAGGTCTGGATTCCGGACTTCATATATTCCCCTGACTTGATTGACGTTAAGCAGAGAATCATCGAAAGCTTCCAAGGACTCGACCCCCAGCTCTTTGGCGACTTGGAGCCCGATTAGCAGAGCGTTATACTCTGCCACATTGTTGGAGCATGGCTCGCTAAGAGAATATGCTCGGTAGATGACGAGTTTATCAGGAGTGACCAGGACGATTCCTACCCCTGAAACCATGTTTCCCTTGGGACCAGTCCTGGAGGCTCTGTCGAAGAACAGTTGCCATGCGTCACTTTCCATTGCGGAATTATATTCTGTAACTTGGTCGGGAATGTCCTCGTATAATTTGGAGGCCTCGGGGATCGGATGAGCAGCTAGGAAGTCGGCCAGCGCTTGGCCTTTGATGGACTTCTGCGGGACGTATACCATGTCATATGGTGTTAATAGCATCACCCAAGTCGTGAGTCAGGAATTAAGAGCACTTGGCTTGCTCATCAGTACTCGAAGAGGGTTGATCCTGGAGATGATATGAATAGTCTGGCCAGTGACATAGTGCCGCGTCTTCTGGATAGCGAACATCAGAGCCAAGCATTCTTTCTTCACTGGGTTGTACCGGTGTTCGGCTACGACCATCATCCTGCTAAGGTAGTAGATAGCCTGTTCATGCCCCATATCATTCTTCTATGCGAGAAGAGCTACTAGCGAATGATCCATCGCTCGAACGTACAGCAAGAACAGTCTTCCCATGACAGAAGGCACCAGAACTTGCGGACTGGTGAGGTAGCATTTGATATCTCTGAACGCTTGCTGATAGGTTTTGTCCCATATGAAGGATACACCTTTCTTCATGAGATGAGAAAAGGGTTGACATCTCCCCGAGAGGTTGGATATGAACCTCCGGATATAAGCCAGACGTCCTTGAAATCCCCGGAGTTCCCTCAGATTGTGGGGCGATCGCATTTCTACGATGGCCTGGACTTTGTCAGGGTCCACTTGGATGCCTTTGGTGATGATGACAAATCCCAGGAATTTGCCACTAGATACACCCAGAAAGGACTTCGTATGGTTCATCTTGAGTTGATATTGGCCCATTAACTCGAATACCGTCCTCAAGTCTTGAATGTGATTATCTTTGAGGCGGCTCTTGACGGCTATGTCGTCCACGTAACATTCTACTATTTTGTGTAAATGCTCATGGAATATGTTACTCATAGCCCGTTGGTATGTAGCCCCGACGTTCTTCAATCCGAAGGGCATGACCGTATAGCAATATACCCCCAACGGGGTCCGGAAGGCTGTGTGCTTCTCGTCTTCAGGATGCATCTTGATCTGATTGTATCCTGAGAATCCGTCCATGAAAGACATACATTCAAAACCGCAGGTATTGTCGATCATGATGTCCGTAATGGAAAGAGGGAACTCATTCTTGGGGCAGGCGGCATTCAGATCTCGGTAATCGATGCAGATACGTATTTTCCCATTTTTCTTCATGACTGGGACAACGTTGGCGACCCAGTCGGGATGTTGTTCTTCCCGGATGAAACCACAGGCTATCAACTTCTTTTCTTCAGCTTCGATGGCGTCCATCATATCAGGGCGGAACCGGCGTTGGTGCTGCTTCACAGGCTTTGAATCGGTCAATATATTGAGTTTGTGAGTAGCCACCTTTGGGTCAAGGCCCGGCATGTCCTCATAATCCCATGCAAAGACGTCGATATACTCTTTTATCAGCTGGATAACTTCTTTTCTTTCAGCTAGGGAAAGATTGTTACTGATAAATATCGGGTTTGGCGAAAGTTTACCCCCAACATCAACCTGGATAACTTCGTCTTTGGTGGGAGGTTCCCTTTGCTCGAAGCAGAATTCCCACAGCGTATCCATTTGTTGGGCCCAAGAGTCATTCTCAAACAGTTCAGATTCTTGTTTGTCTGATTCGAAGGAATCTGTCACTACCATATTTACTGATAATGTTTGTTCGAGAGCATCAGGTGAGTCGGAGGGCGACGAGCCATTCTGAGAAGAGGAGAAGATATCCTCGTCCGATTTGGAAGTCGTTAGGGAGGTGGCATACCCCAACCTAAAACGAGTTTGTTGATAGCGGGGATTGCCGTGCAGCGGCGTTCGTCTGCCTCTTCCGTAGTTGAGGCCTGGCTTCCGCTTCAAGTCGTAGCCCATGTTTTGTATGATCCTCAACGCTTGCGGGCTGTATCGGTGAACTTGCATTTTTCCAGCATCGTCATTGAAAGAATCTTCCTGGACAGTCGGTTGATTGCGCATGCGGCCGAAGACTATTGAACGCTGACTGCTGCAGGTAGGCGGGACAATGAAGATAGAATCCTCATACGGTCCATATGTCGTGACGACGTTGGATGATGACGCTACTTCCCAGACATACGGACGGTAGGAGTTCATAACTTCCTAGAATTTTTGTGCTATGGGTTCTACCTCGTCACGGGGAGTGGATTCCTGATTTGGAATTTGAGCGTCAATATACTGGAAAAGAGGATATGTATTATCATCTGGAACTCCGTTCCTGGTTGTGTTTACATCGGTCGGCTGCCTGTTGTGCCGAAGGTTGATGACCAAGGGTGGAGGCTTCTGGTTCAAAGTGATCACTAGAGGATCACTCCCTTTTTCTGACTTGGTCTTGTTCAGGTGAATAGCCATAGGCTCAATAGCTTTTGGACGAGTGGTTCGTCCTTTCACCCTGATTGACAGCGGTAGTGTGGCAGAGGGTTCTTCTGGCTCCCGGTAGGATTCCTTCTCTGCCTCTCCTGACACTTCTTCCGTGTGGTCTTGAGAGTACAATACGGCATCAAAATAGTAGGATTCTACTCTTTTAAACGGGTTTAGGTCAACAACCTCCGTTTGTACTGTTCCTTGGGGGTCTACATATTTAAGACATTGATGTTAAGTTGAAGGAATGATGTTATGGTCGTGGATCCACGGTCTTCCTAGCAAAATATTGTAGGACACCTATGAATCGATAACGTAACATGTGGCCACCGATCTGAGGTTGCCAATCTGGATCCTTAGGCGAATTTTCCCCAACGGCTTACTTCTTCCAGCGTTGAAACCCACGATTGTAGTGGAGGTGTAAGCCAATTCGTTGGTAGGAATCCTCAGCGGTCTGAGCAGACTGTGAGGGATGATGCTGATCGACGATCCCGGATCTATGTAAATCCGATCGACCCCCATGGAACCGACATACCCGATATAATAGAGGGGCCTGCATCAGTGCTTCACTCAGGGCTAGACGAGTATCTTGGGATAGCCTGAGTAGCTCGAAGATGGACAGCCTGGCTGGTGTATTAGCCAGTTGGGCCAGTATATCGAAGTTGTATGGCTTCTCTAAACCTTTGTTTGGAATATTTTTCACAGGTTTATCAAAGCGCACTTTTCTTTGCTTCCCCTTGTCCGCCGGAGTTGGTTTTGAAGGACCAGCATCTGGTATGACGGGGCCTGGTCTGGAAGGTTTGGCAGTTGAAGCATCCGCTGGTGCATCTTCCTGACTTTCTCCGCAGTCGTTGAGGTAGGCTTTCCCTGAATGGGTTGCAGCAAATACCTCATCTTCGTCTGATGACGAAGAAGTTGCGACCATATGGCATGGTTTGCATTTGGAGCTCTTTCTAGACATAGCCTTAGTAGCTTTAGTCTCCTCCTCGAGCTCTGACACCAAATCCAGATGAACCCACATAATCTCGCCCTGCCGGGTGGTTAGGGGTACCAGGTCATGATTTTGACCCCTAGCTGGAGGGAGATTGATGATGTTCATCGTGGTCCGGGAAATGGGTGTGACACCGTCCGAGACTTCTTGGGAAGGCAGATTGCCAAACCGCAGAGAGTTCATGTGGGCCGTGACCATCTTATCGGTGTTGTGCAGAGTGATGGCCTTAGCATCGATCAAACCCTGGATTTTCCTTTTCAGTATGTAACACGCCTTTGTCGGGTGGTGCACGTATCTGTGGAAGATGCAGTATTTGGGGTCGTTTGTACTGCCGACTTCTTGGGGTCATCTTAGCTCCGGAAGGGTAATCTTGCCACTTTTGACGAGACACTCGAATATACTTGGGATATCGTCGTCGTCGAAAGAGTAGAGTTCGACGGGCCTGGAGTCCCGGGTCTCGCTTGTGCGGTTGCCGCAGTCTTTTGCCTGGCCGTATTGATCTCCAGAGCTTCTTTTCCTTTGGAGCTGCAAGGATGGTCGCTGCTGGGAGATGACCTTTTGCCTCTGTCAGAGGCGGAGATCATGATGCCATTGTCACGCGCCTTGCGACTGTTGTCTTCGGCAGCTACTACCGAAATGATGAACAAGGGCCAATTATGGAAATGATATGGTCCTGTAAACACCGAGACTACGGGAAGGAGGTTCTTCCTGCAAATGTCTACTAACGCAGAGTCTGGAACTCCTGGAGGCATCTGTAAGGTGGCCTGACGAAAACGTTCGACGAAGGTACGAACGTCCTCCTTTTCCCTCTGCTTGACTTCGATGAGAGAGGACATAGACATGTCCATTCCTCCCTCGTAGAATCGCGTGAAGAATAAAGCTTTGAAGTCATCAAAGGAAGTAATGCAGTTGTCCGCCAAGCTACGGTACCACTGATAGGCTACTCCTGAGAGGCAGCCTTTGAAAACCTGAGTGAGGAGGGCGTCGTTCCCTTGTAGCAACACCGTCATCATACTGAAATAGTTCATGTACTGACTTGGTTATGTTTTTCCCTCGAACAGAGCCATAGTCTGAGGTTTATACATCGGAGGGAAAGGGACCTCTTCCCAGATAGCTGGTAAGGCTAGTTGATTCCCAGTTTCTTGAGCTGATCTTTGTGCTTCAAGGCGTCAAACTGGGCTTTCAACTCCCGTACTGCCTGCATCGGATTTTCAGTTGGAAGCGGAACTACGGTGTAGTGCGGAGTTGGTTGTATCGTAACTCCAACGGGAGGTAATATATTCTCCGAGTGAGGAAGCAGAGGAACTACTGACTCTTGATCTAGAGCAGGCTCTTGGCTCGGGTTGGATGGTGGTAAGTCCACCCCCACACGTATCTGAGTTGGCAGGACCGATGCTTGAGCCATGGTAGTTGCATGCTGAGTTAGCATCATCTGGTACATGTTCTCCATTATGGATTATATTTGTTTCAGAGATGTCTCCAGTATAGTGATGCGTTGTTCCGCGTTTCCTGACGGCGAAGCTTCCTCGCGTTCATCTTCAACGGCATAAACTCCCATTTCCCTGGGCATCGTCGAAGGATGCGTATAGGTTGCTGCAGAAGTCGACTCTATAATCTCAATATTTGATTCGGGAGAATGGCGACCCCCAGCGTCGGAATTAGAGGAGTACAAAGTCAGTTGTTGTGACCTTGAACGAGTGTTCTGGAATACCCCATCTTTAGTGTCTCTGAGGAGCATGTTGGGTCTCCTTTGGCTCAGAGTTCTAGAGGACGGACGTCTTGAGCTCGACCCTCCTCTAGGTATGTGTGAAGCCATGTTCACGGATGCATGTGCGGGCTCTTCTTCCTGGAAAGACAGAGAGTAGCTCAACCGGTCGAAAACTGACCGTTTTGCTTTAGAACAGCAGCAGTCAATCACGATCTTATGACTATTACAACATTGCTCGCCAGGGGGCGTAATAGACATATTGGAAGGTTCCCTCTCCTTACGCTTCTGGATTAGATATTTGCGTAAGTCATGAGGAGTAGAAGAAGAAGATGATGGCTTGTTCCTTCTGTTCCCATCAGTGGGCATACGAAGATTGGGCACCATGGTTTTCCCTGTGCCACCTGTGTAAAATAGATTGGCCATCTGGGTGGCGGATAATCCCCGGGGAGGGTGTCTTTTCGCAACCTGAGCTTGCTTTACGCCATGGGACTTCGCCTGGCATAATTTGGAGATTTGCTCAGACTGGCGTAAAGCTGAAGAGGTCCTCAGTCGGCCATCGGCTTCCTGCGTAATCCGGAGGGTAGGCAGATTGCTCCCTCGCTAGCGTAAAGGCCGAGAAGTTGAGTACTCTGCCGCTTGCTTCCCCTTGCGAAGATCACAGCGCTCATCTGGTTCCCTGTAGAGGTCAGATGTTGTCTTGTGCACGGAGCGTGATTTGTACTTCCGATTTGGCGCTGAGGCATCGTCAGAAGTTTTGTCTGTACCGCGCGTAGCAGGAGACTGGTTTCTACGCGTAGAGCGCAGTGGATACTTCTGGGTTAGCGCTGAGGCTTTGCCCAAAGTTTTGTCTATACCGCGCGTAGCGGGAGACTGGTTTCTACGCGTAGAGCGTAGTGGATACTTCTGGGTTAGCGCTGAGACTTTGCCCGAAGTTTTGTCTATACCGCGCGTAGCGGGAGACTGAATTTTACGTGCGGGGCACGGAGGGAGCAATACTACAACCTCATTGGTCGAAGAGATCAGAGAGATCGGAGAGTCCACAGGAATGGTAGAGGATGTCTTGGGCATCCAGACCTTGTGCAGCTTCCTGTTGTCTTGGACGGAGAGAGGGTGAGAGCTACCCCGGTTCGAAGCATGCCTTCGTAGGCAGACTGGTCGAATTGGACGACCAGTGTCTTCTTCACGGGTCCTACAGATAACGCATCGTGTTAAGCAATTACTTCCTTATCAGAAGAGAAAGATGTCCCCAGCAGAGTCGCTATCTTGTTTGTGGTAGAAAATGAAAAAATAAAAATGTATTCAAGATGGGGTTTACACGAAACCCGCCTTCTTTGGTTTACAAACAAACTTGTACAATTTGATCTTATACGACGATGTAGGAGTACAATTTATTTAATCTGGGTAAATATTGCTATAGGTGGCTGATCTGCAGTCGATCACTTTAGCCCTTGGACCACACGATATTGAAGAAGTACCGTGGAAGACAGGTAGCAGCTTCGAAGGTTGCAAAAGAGGGTGGGTGCACGATGCCAAAGTCGTCGATCCCTACTCTTTTTTCTGAGCTCCGGATTCTCTCTCTCTCTCTCTCTCTCTTGACCTCTGGTTCGATCTTTCTTGGAAGTTCGACCTTGGATCTGATATTGGTTTTCTTGACCAATTTCCCGACCCTGTTCCTCATTGATAGAGGTCTCTATTTATAGAGTTTTGGTGACAGTGACCACTCCGTCGGTATAGAAATCGAGGAGTGGAAAGTACAGCACTCTTTTACACAACGGTTAAAATAACCAATGCCTGCGTATAGATGTTCCTTTGAATGAGCGTGTGATGCGGGTCCAACTAAGGGACAAAACGCGTATAATCGCTACGAAGATCACGGCGTAGAAGCCACGTATGTAGGTATCCCTCGTGTAGAAGAGGTGGGCGTAGAAGCCAATGTCTGTCACAATGGCGTAGAAGCCAAGTAGGCATAGAAGCCAAAAATAGGCTTTGAAGTCGAGTGGTCATAGAGGCCGAGTGGGCGTTAAAGCCGAATGGGCGTAGAAGCCGAGAGAGCACAGGAGCTGAATGGGCGTAGAAGCCGCTGCGTACCGTGCCAGAGTGCTGATGTGGACGTCTTAGCCGGAATTACGGCTTTTGAAGATATAATCAAATCTCTTGCATTAAATGCCGAGATTTGCCACCATCCTATGCATTAAATACAGAGGCATGTTCTTGAAGGTCTGCAGCCCTTCTGTGTATCAGTCGCAGGGACGTGCCTCGAGAAACTGTCACCGCTCTGTGCATTAGACGTAGAGACGTACCTCGAGCAGCTGTCATCGCTCTGTGCATTGGACGTAGAGACGTGTCTCGAGCCCCGTACGAAGTGCAGCTTTTGATGTGGCAGGCGGTTTGTCTACTGCGGAGCGTAAACAGCTCATGTCTGCCTGTGTAGAACAAGGCAGCGTATCCCTTTGTGCACGTAAAAGTAGTTTACGTAAAGAAGATGGCGGTAAATGACAGCCTGGGTTGCAGTGCTTATAGCCGTCGTCTGGGTAGCCGTGCAGTATCCCTTTGTCAGAAGTCCAGACGTCAGGTTTATTGCAGGATCTAACAGGTTCATTGCAGGATCTGACAGGTTCACTTCGGAGAATACGAAGCGTCTCTCATACACTTCAATGCTGCGTTGAAAGAGGATGGGTTTTACGCCCAGGAGGTGACGAAGAACCCTGTTTACGCTGAAGCGGCTTGGACGTACTGCCTTACACGGATGGTCCTTTGAGCTTTATATTTCATGCTGTATTTTAGCAAAAAAAGCTCTGTTACACGTTTGATGGCTCTGAAGGCCTCTGTTTACGCTGCTCTGCATCAATATGCTGCGTATAGCCATCCGGCGTATTTTTTATGCTTTTACAAAAGCTAGTGTTGAGGTATTTATATCTGTATTAGCTATTCGTATCTATGTATGTTAGTATTATAGTTAGTTCTATATTATATTAATATGTATATTAGTATTAGTTTATAGTTAGCATATTAGCTTGGGGTATCATATATGTGTTAGCTATTATGTTAGTATTAGGGTTACCTTAGGATACCAAGGTATTACCAAGGTATTGGGTCGATACCCAAGGTATTGAGTTTGGATATCGAGATAGGTGTGATACGCATTGGTGCAAGGCCAAGATATCATATTTTAATTAATTTGTTATAGTATTATAATATTTGACTTGTATATATATTTAAAATACTACTTTTTATATAAATAAACTTGCGTATCTTAGGATACAGCTCTTTGAATGCCTTGTTGTTTCTTAGCTTAGCTAGAATATCATAGTTTTATAGTGTATCGACTTAGTAACTTAGTATTGGACCCTTGCAACCTAGATTTTATTTGTTTGACTTAGAAATGGCGTATCGACCTAGAATTGTATCAACTTCTCTTATTTTCATTCTTGAATCTTGTATTGATGCAATATACCATATATAGGTTGTGTGGCACCAGCTTGGGCATCGAAAGATACACCTTGCTCAGGACTTCAGGCGAGTATATTTCTTTGATAGTTTTCAATTCATAATATTATATATATATATAAGTTCTAGAATTGTATACATTGATCCCGACACAATAATTTCACAGACCGGTACTATATGGATCCCGTCAGGAGATGTTATTCCCTACCATGTTCAGCGGGTACTCGTGTACATTGTATCTCATCTTGTATATTGGGTATTAATTATATTTTGAATCCATACACTGAACGTGTACAGTATGCTTATTTATGTACACCTACTGCTCGTGTTCGATGGTTATGATATTCGTGTACACCCACTGCTCGTGTTTAGTAGTTATATTTCGTGTTCGTAGCGTGTTGTGATTGGATCCACCAATATTAGTTGGGGGTAGGAGAGTAGGAGTTGATTATGTGATCAAAGTCATTGTTATATCGTGTACATTCTGGTTACATACCTCACTTGTAATTGTCTTATCTGATCATGTTCACCCAATCCGATCACATAATGTCATGCCCCAGTCCCAAAATATGTAGGACTATGAACACGTAAGCATGCCAGCCGTATGTATATGGCAACTCCAATATATGGATACCATAATGCACACGTACACTGTAATATGAACAATAACTCACATGTGGTATTTGTATTGTCACAAGTCATAGAAATACTAATCTCATCCATACAACAAGTCACAGAAAAGAAATAATTAAACTAGAATAATGAGTCTAAATAATCCAAAACTAATAGTCGAGTGGAGACAAATCCACTACCAAAGACTATATCCAAAACTAAAATGAGATAACAGAGTAAAATCTCCAATATAAAATAAGATGATGATAGAAGTGTATTGGCTAAGAAGATCCATCACTAGAGATAATCAATGATGCTCAGAAGGTAAGACCTCCTCGGTAGAAAATAATGCGTCAGGTCCAGGTCCATACTCCTGCGGATACTCCTGATCGTCTATACATGGCAAGGGACCAGGTCCTCAGAGGGACGTAACAAGATACATAGAAGCATGCCAATTGAATACAGTAAACATGTAATATAGACAAAAAATATATAAGTACGCTGTACAAGACAATCTATATAAAATGCATAATAAGGACAACTTTTCGACGTATGGGCAAGGGTAGGCTGCTCGATCTAAATCTCACAACTCACACACACGGCAGGGACATCAAAAATTGACATATCGCGAGGGTAGCGACCAGCGTGACTACAAAAATTGATATACCGTGGGGGTAGCGACAAGCGCGACATTACCATAGTGCATGCTAGATACTACGGTTTACCCGAGTGGTTATAGCCCATACGCCTACTGATTGTCCTCCTCTCTCATGATACTAAGTGTCAAGTGTGTGTCAACATATATAATATATAATTTTTGACTAAAAGAAAATACACATGCAATGAACATATATAGAAATATAATAAGCATGCAAAATAATGTAAATAATTTGGTAAGGTATACTTGCCTGGCAAGAAAGCTGTAACGTGTAACGTCTAGGAGTCAAGCACCATGGTCAGAAACTATGGTCTCCGAATAAACGTCTCCGGATGCTGAAATAAACATCACCAACATTCCCAGAATAAGCGAGATAGCTAGAAAATACTACCCTTTCGTCCAATTTGGACACAGGGGCAAAACAATAATTTCGAGTCAAAGCGGGGTCCACATGTGGCCCATTTTGCCCCAAAAAGCATGTCAGGGGTAAAGGTCTCTAAATGGGACAAATTATAGGTCAAACCAATTCTAAACGTCAATACAAACTCAACGGTACGTCCAATTTTGGATTCTAGTGAGCCGAACACAAATTTGTCCAAAAAATCAACCGTTGGGCCACAAATAGGCAGCTTGGTCAACTATCTCAAAATTGCGTGAAACTTGGTTCACTGGACCAGCGTGATACCATGAATCCAATGGCACAATTTTTATCGCATTCTGACGAGCGTACAATAAATGGTGCAGTATTTTGCAAAAGTCACGATACGAGGACTTTTTGCGTATACGGGTTAATTCTGACGCACACACGCGTCCGAATCAGTTTTTATGAAAGTTCATACATCTGGATATATCATACGTGCCTTTCTGTGTAATTTATAAATGACGGGGCAGTCCCGTTTGGCGAAACGGGCTCCGTATCACAAATTTTTGTCATCTTAAAAATAAGTTTTTGTGGGTTTTTAACCTAATTTAATTCTGATTCTAACACATCATAAAATAAAGTAATTAACAGAAAATAATCTCGATTATATGGTTTTCACATAGCAAAAAGAATTTCTAAGTTTGGATCTCTGAGGTGGGAGATACGAGTTCTTGAACATGGGTCATCGCAATAGATTATAGTAGTTTAAAAATGTGGCTTTTTCTAAGGTTGGCGTCGATTTTTACCTAGTGTTTAGCGCTGAACGATTGAAACTAATTAATGGGATTTAGAGAGGGATAAATTGTGATCGTACCAACGAAGAAAAATCAGGATGAAGACGAGCGATGCAGCAGAAAACAGTGCATGAACAGGGGTTCGCTACTGCGATTTCCTGCTGTCGTGGTGCTCGTGCGGGTAGACACGGATGGCGAGCGGCGAGTGGCGCTCCGGTCGACGGCGACGGTCTGGAAAGGTGGTCGGCGGCAGGAGTAGAGATGGGAGTTAGGGTTAGGGTTTAGGATTTGATTGTTAGGGTTATATATAGAGAGAGATCGAGAGAAGGGAGCAGACTCCGCGAGGGGGGGGGGGGTCGGGTGATATAGCAGCAGGGGTTAGGTTTTAGTTTTTTTTTCTATTTCTTATCCTTTTTCTTTTCTTTTTCTTTTCTTTTCTATTTCTTATTCTTTTCTTTTCTTTTTCTTTTCTTTTCTATTTTGTTTTTATTAATACTATTTATTAACACTATAATTAATACTATTATTATTAATATTACTAACACTTATTATTATTATTATTATTATTATTGTTATTATTATTATAACTATTACTTGATACTTATTATTATTATTATTATTATGCTATTTATTTATTTGTATATATTTGAGGTATTAAAAAATATATTTGTACCCAAATAAATTCTAAAAAAATTTATCCACAAGATTCCTAAAATAAAAATAATAGATTTTGTACAACAATTCTAAATGATTAATTATCTAGGTACTTAAATCACTACGTATATATTATCTAAATAACTACAAAATAATATAAATAAATTCAATAACTAATTAAATAAATAATATTTAAAAATATGGGGTTTTATATTCTACCCAACTTAAAAAAAATTCGTCCTCGAAATTGACACTAGCCCATATTCATAATAAATTACTATAGCTATTACACTTCATTACTATTTAGCAATGCTTACTAAGTCATAGTCAACCATTCTAATACTTCCTCATTTATTGTCCATACACTATTCTATTTCTAACTCATCTACACTACCCAACTTACAAGAATTCTACTAGTAGACAAAGTCTCTTGAGGCTATTGTCTAGGTTATAGGACAAATTTATTCATTGGGTCAAAAATCTTGGGATACCTGTCTGGAATCTCATAACTATGATTTTTTCCCGTAATCGTCAAGTATCGTAGTCTAATACTGCCATGCCACCTGGCCAGTATGGCTGCAAGTAATTCGACTACTCTACCATAATCGTTCTGATGCAACTGTCACTACCTCGCCAGCGATTTGTCATAGTTATCAGTTCGTAACAAGTGCCTTCAACTCTTTCCTAGGCATAGCCTAAGTTTTAGGAAAATACTTTAGGTCTGGACTAACTTTATAAAACTATTAGGAGTATGAATTAATTCAACAATCTAACAAATTTCTATTAGGCTAAATAATGCTACTTAAGGGTTAAATTAATAAAAGAATACAAATATTGCTATAGTGCATATACATAAGGGTTATTATTAAGAACTCATCCTTTAGTTATCAATCATTACTAACATATTTATATTTTAACTAACAATATAAGGGTGAGGTTAAAGTAATCCAAATAATTCATAATGGTATGAACATATATAACTATGATAGAAAGATTTAAGCACGAATTAAGGAATGGATATAGAAGAGAAGATGAGACACCCAAGGGAGCGAGATGGTGATAGGAAAAGAATACTACTACTTCTACTCGCGTCATCCATTAGCATCGCGTACATGCCATCTGGGTAGAATATCAATATATCCTCATAACTGCTAAACTACCATATATAATTCTACGTCTACTATGCACCTAAGATCTTGTGTCACAATGGGGTTATGAGTATGCAAAGGAAATTATAACTAAAAGGTCGTACCTGTATCTATGACTTTATGTGCCTGTGCTTCCTTATTTGTTATCATGAGTGCTTGGCCTTGTCCTTGGTCGTTAAGCTGGGGTCTAGCCTTCTCCATTTGTGCAGACTGTAGAAGCAGTGGTGGGTCCCTTTGGTCTCCTAAACTTGAGGGTGTATGTGGTGTTCCTGATTCTAATGCCATAGACCTTTAGTTCTGCTAAGGACATTCTCGGGCTTGATGGTAACTTGATCCACATACCATGTACAGCCCCAATCGACGATGACAGTCTCTATGAATATGACATATCTTATCACAAAAGTGACAAGTACGGGGGTCCTTGGTTGGATATGGTACGGTACTATATGGTTGTTGGCATATCAAAGGGTGTCTAATAGGTCCTCCTTGCTGTGTCCTTACTGGTCCTTGGTGACTTCTCTGTTGATTTTTGTTTCCCTTGCTGATGGCCTCCTGGATCCTGTCCTCTGTCAATAACTCGACATGAGAGATCTGAGACTGTGAGCTAGTATAGTGCTGGAGCTCCTGAGTCATCCCACGGTGAAACCTCTTAGCCTTCTCCAAGTCATTAGGTATTAGGAAAGTGTCATACTTACTGAGGCGGCTAAACTCTGCATCATACTCGTCAACTATCTTATTTCCTTGCTCTAGATATAGAAACTGATCGTACAATGCATCCCTTAAAGTATCCGGGAAATACTTTCTCTCAAAGCACTCCAAGAATTGTTCCCAAGTCTGACGCATACCCAACTGGCGCTCTATTGATTCCCATCAGTGATGCGCGCTACCCTCTAGCTGAGTCCTTATGCCTTTCATCCATAGATCTGTAGGTAGTTGTGATGCTTCTAACAACTTCTTGGTGTTGGCAATCCAGTTCGTGGTCTCCTTTGGACTCTTATTGCCTTTATATGGCTTGGGGTCCATCTGCATAAAGTCCTAGATTGAACCAACTCGAGCTTGTGGTACTGAAACTAGTGCCTGGGCTGGGGCAAGGGCTAGGGCAGCCATTCTCTCAAGTGCTGCCATAAATTATAGCCTCTTCTCTGCCACTTGTTGCCTCTGCTCTGCAGCCTGCGCAACTGTCTGCTGACTCTGTTCCTACATTATTATCTGGAAGAATTGGAACAGCTGTGTCTGGATATCTTACGGTGCTAGTGGAGCTAGAAAAGTGCTATTAGATATCGTGGAAGGGGCTGATGGAATTGGATTATTAGTCAGTCCATCCGGTCCTAGAAGAAGAGGAGTCATTGAAGCCTCTCCTGGTGATTAGCCGTTGACCCCTGGAGACGCGTTGTCCCCGGTGGCAGCATTCCCGTTACACAAATTCATCTCTCTGCAAGAGATGGATGGAGGATTAGGAAAAGTACATAAATCAAGCAGGATGCAAGCAATTAAGTAGGATATGTTGGAAGGAAGGTAAGTTATAGTCAAGTATGGATGAGACCTAAAATTCTAATCCTAGTTGCAGGCCCGCTCGGTACAGTTACGTAACCAAAATAGCTAACTCGACCTACATGGGCCACCACAAAAATATGTCACACCCCAGTCCCAAAATACGTAGGACTAGGTACACGTAAGCATGTCAGTCGTATGTATATTGCAACTCCAATATATGGATAACATAATACACACATACGCTGTAATATAAACAATAACTCACATATGGTATATGTATTATCATAAGTCACAGAAATACTAATCTCATCCACACAATAAGTCACAGAAAAAAAATAACTAAAATAGAATAATAAGTCTAAATAATCCAAAACTAATAGTCGGGTGGAGACAAATCTACTACCAAAGACTATATCCAAAACTAAAATGAGAGAGAAGAGTAAAATCTCTAATATAAAATAAGATGATGATAGAAGTGTATCAGCTAAGAAGATCCATCACTAAAGATAATCAATGATGCTTAGAAGGTAAGATCTCCTCGGTAGAAAATAATGCGTCAGGTCCAGGCCCGTACTCCTGCGGATACTCCTGATCGTCTAAGGGACCAGGTCCTCAGAGGGACGTAATAAGATACATAGAAGCATGCCAATTAAATACAGTAAACATGCAATATAGACAGAAAATATATAAGTATGTTGTACAAGACAATCTATATGAAATGCATAATGAGGATAACTTTTTGACTTATGGGCAAGGGTAGGCTACTTGATCTAAATCTCACAACTCACACACACGACAGGGACATTAGAAATCGACATACCTCGAGGGTAGCGACCAGCGCGACTCCAGAAATTGACATACCATGGGGGGTAGCAACCAGCGCGACATACTACCATAGTGCGTGCTAGATACTACGGTTTACCAGAGTGGTTATAGCCCATACGCCTACTGATTGTCCTCCTCTCTCATGATACTAAGTGTCAAGTGTGTGTCAACATATATAATATATAATTTTTGACTGAAAAAACACATATGCAATGAACATATATAGAAATATAATAAGCATACAAAGTATTATAAATAATTTGATAAGGTATACTTGCCTGGCAAGAAAGCTACAAAGCGTAATATCTAGGAGTCAAGCACCACGGTCAGAAACAATGGCCTCCGAATAAATGTCTCCGAATGCTGAAATAAATATCACCAACGTTCCCAGAATAAGCGATATATCTAGAAAACACTACCCTTTCATCCAATTTGGACACAGGGGCAAAACGGTAATTTTGGGTCAAAGCGGGATCCATATGTGGCCCACTTTGTACCGAAAAGCGTGCCAGTGGTAAAGGTCTCTAAATTGGAAAAATTATATCTTAAACTAATTCTAAACATCAATACGAACTCAATGGTACATCCAATTATGTATTCCGGTGAGCCAAAAACAAATTCGCCCAAAAAGTCAACCGTGGGATTCGCTAATAGGCGGCTTGGTCAACTATTTCAGAATCGCGTGAAACATGGGTCACTGGACCATCGTAATACCATGAATCCAATGGCATAATTTTTGTCACATTCTGACGAGCGTACAATAAATGGTGTGATATTTTACAAAAGTTGCGATACGAGGACTTTTTGCGGATATAGGCTGATTCTGACGCGCACACGCGTCCGAATCAGTTTTTGCAAAAGCCCACACGTCTGGATATACCATATGCGCCTTTATGTGCAATTTTTATGTGACGGGGCGGTCCCGTTTGGCGGGACGGGCTCCGTATCACAAATTTTTGTTATATTAAAAATAGGTTTTTGTGATTTTATAACCTAATTTAATTCTGATTCTAACACATCATAAAATAAAGTAATTGACAGGAAATAATCTCGGTTATATGGTCTTCACATAGCAAAAAGAATTTCTTAGTTTGGATCTCTGTGGTGGGAGATACGAGTCCTTGAACATGGATCATCGTAACAGATTATAGTGGTTTAAAAATGTAGTTTTTCCTAAGGTTGGCGTCAATTTTTATCTAGTGTTTTGCGCTGAACGATTGAAACTAATTAATGGGATTTAGAGAGGAATAAGTGGTGATCGTACCAACAAAGACAAATCCAGATTTGGATGAGCGATGCGGTGGGAAATAATGCGTGAACAGGAGTTCGCTGCTGCGATTTCCTGCTGTCGTGGTGCTCGCGCGGGTAGACGCGGACGGCGAGCGGCGGTCTGGGAAGGTGGTCGACGGCGGGGGTAGAGATGGGAGCTAGGGTTAGGGTTTAAGATTTGAGTCTTAGGGTTATATAGAGAGAGAGATCGAGAGAAGGGAGCAGACTCCGCGGGGGGTGGGGTCCGGTGATATAGCAGCGGGGGTTAGGGTTTAGTTATTTTTCTTTTTCTTTTTCTTTTTCTTTTTCTTTTTCTTTTCTATTTCTTATCCTTTTTCTTTTCTTTTCTTTTTCTTTTCTATTCTATTTCTTATTCTTTTTCTTTTCTTTTCTATTTTGTTTTTATTAATACTATTTAATAACACTATAATTACTACTACTATTATTAATATTACTAACACTTATTATTATTATTATTATTATTATTATTATTATAACTATTACTAGATACTTATTATTATTATTATTATTATTATTATTACACTATTTATTTATTTTCACATATTTGAGGTATATAAAATTACATTTGTACCCAAATAAATTCTAAAAAATTATATCACCCTTCCACAATATTCCTAAAATAAAAATAATAGATTTTGTACAACAATTTTAAATAATTAATTATCTAGGTACTTAAATTACTACGTATATATTATCTAAATAACTACAAAATAATATAAATAAATTCAATAACTAATTAATTAAATAATATTTAAAAATATGGGGTTTTACACATAATGAACTTGTATTCTGAGGCACATTAGTTAGTTTAGATTGCAGTTATTTTATCATATTGTGATATTCATATTGTTGATCTATATTCTCGTACATTACCTGTATATCTATTGTTCATTCATTCATATGTTTAGTAATCTTGTATTTTTTATATATATATATCTGTTTATATGCTCGATTGTGCTATTAAAACTGCTTTCAGAGGTATGTACTTCGCTCCAATCCTGACTGGATATATTTTTCCATGTGACTGGCTTAAAGAGTAGTATCCCATATTCTACGGGCCACAGGACGACATACCTATAGAGGATACTCCTATTGACCAGGAGAACTTAGTTGCAGAGCCTGAGGAGGTCTAGATTATATTTGTATTGGATTGTATTAGACTATTCTTCTGGTGGATTCATAGTTTGTATATTATTTTATATTGTGGATTGTATTCTTATTCTTTCCTTAGCTATTTTATTCGTGCATTATTCTTCCTTAGTTTGTTTTGTGGTTGAGATTAGATATACTTGTGAGATACCATATTGCTCCTCTGTTTGGAGCTGAGATGATCGACATGTACCATATTATATTATTGCGATGTTAGATAGTTAGAAATGATCCAGACAGCGTTCTACCGCTGATTCTGCGACGTAGGCTGGGCGTAACCACGTACTCGTGCCCGAATATCTAGATGAGAGTGGTGACATATTTTTTGTGGGGGTCCATGTAGGTCTATATTCATTCATAGTTGTGCTCGTCTAGAGTACTGCTATGAACCTACTTTAGAAAATATGATTTAGGCTGAGAGTTTACTCAATCACACCTAGAAAAATTCCAATATCTATTTTACAATCCTTATCTATTGAATATCGCTTTACTTTGAATACAATTATGTCCTTCTTTGATGTTATTGTATCATATTCAATATTCATTCCTTCTTTCAATCTATCTTCAGGATGCCGCCGAAGACTCGTTCCCAGCGATCAGGTGCCACGACAGCATGATCAGTCACTTCATCACTCATGAGGGTAGTACCCTCAGACGATTGTCCAGCACCTATATTCAGGAGGTCAGCTTCATCAGTCCAGGTGGGTGTATCGGCAGCAGCTTTCGGAGGTACTCCACCTCCAATACCGAGGAGAGGACAGACAGTTTTCGAGGATCTTCCACCTCCACCACCTGTAGTTGATTAGACGCAGATGTTTCCAATCTTCCAGCAGATAATGGAGGCACAGCAGCAACAGTTTGAGGTCCTACGACAGAGCATGGAGAATGCTCACCAGATCATACTTACAGCAGTGGAGAGAGCTACTACAGCCCAGCCACAGTCGGCACCAGCTGAGTTTATTCCGCATTAGCCAAGGTCGGGTACCATCAATGACTTCAGGAGGATGGGCCCGAAGGACTTCAGTGACACAGAGGGGATAATTTATTCGAATGAGTGCATCAAGGACATCGAGCAAAATATGCGGCTGGCGCAGATTCTAGAGGTATTATTGATAGAGGCAGCGGGTTGTATGATGTTCGATATTGCTTTGACATAGTTTCAGACAGACCTGAGGATTGCAGTACCAGGACTCTTTTAGGAAGCCTTCAAGAAGCTTTTCAAGGAGAAGTTTTTCTCGAAAGTTGCTCTTACATCTTTGGAGAGTCAGTTCCAGTACCTCGTCCAGGGAGGTATATAAGTGGACGAGTATGCAGTAGAGTATTATCGTCTAGGTCACTTCATGGAGGGTCTGAACCCTAGAGGCAGAGCAAGGAAGTTCAGGAAGGGACTGGGCTGGGAGGTCAAATCCCACACCAATAGAGATCCTACCGCCACCTTCGAGGAGATACTCAGGCAGGTGCAAAGAGCGGAGGATGACTTAGAGCTTGGCTCTAAGAGGTCGAGGGACACAAGAGGATCTAAAAATAACATGGGTCCAGCAAAGAGGCCTCACTTCCAACAGCAGCACCAGAGGCCTTACCAGCACCAGAGGTAGCAGTATCATGGGCCAGCTAGAGCGCCGACTCAACAGATACATCAGATCCAGAGGGCAGCAGTTTCTTGCACTTTTTGTAAGAAGTAAAGACACAGATAGGACGCAAGCTGGATGAGGCTAGGCCAATGCTTATTCTATGGATCAGAAGATCATTAGTTGCGGGCTTATCCCAAAGTCCCAGCTCGTCCAGCTCAGGGTGGAGGACAGGCACAAAGGGCACCCACTAGACCACCAATGGGCCAGCAGAGAGGACATCTTCCACCACAGCAGCAACAGTTTTCCCAGCATCAGCAATAGAGAGGAGCATAGCGATAGGGGCGAGCTTTTGCCTTGACTGTCGAGGAGGAGGAGCCAGTTAGCGATGTCATTTCAGGTTCAGTTTATCTTGATTCCTTTCCAGCTCATATTTTGTTCGATTCTGGTGCTTCTCATAGCTTTGTATCTGCATCTTTTGCTTTGAGGCATTGTCTTGAGTCTGAACCATTGGCGAGGACTTACAAGATCATGGCCGGGGGTGGCATCATCCTGGTTAGTAATATTTGTAAGAACCAGAGAGTTTATTTGGGAGGCCTTGAGCTGAGCGTATGTTTACTCGTAATGCCACTTCCGAGTTATGATATAGTGCTTGGGATGGATTAGTTGAGTAGACATCATGCTAGTATCAAATTTTGTGGAGGCAGAGTTTTATTTCAGATGCCAGGAGAGCCGAAATTCGAGTTCGTCCGAGGAGCAGAGCAGAGCGAAGACAATTTTTGTAGAGCTTTGGTAGAAGAGCAGAAGCCACCACATCCGGTGATTGTAAAGTTCTTAGATGTCTTTCCAAAGGAGTTATCGGGGTTGCCATTGGATAGAGATGTAGAATTCTCTATAGATTTAGTGCCAAGTACAGAGCCGATATCTCAGCATGTCTATAAAGTAAACAACAGCGAACTGGCAGAGTTAAAGAAGCAGGTGGATGAGTTGTAAGATAAGGGCTTTATCCATTCTATTTATCACCATAGAGTGGTCCAATACTTTTTGTACCGAAGAAGGATGGGTCAGTTTGTATGTGTATCGACTACAGGGCACTTAATAACCTCGATATCAAGAACAAATACCCGTTGTCACGGATTAATGACTTGTTTGACCAGTTGAGCAGAGCGAAGGTATTTTCCAAGATAGACTTGAGGTCAGGGTACCACCAGGTAAAAGTGAAGAGGGAAGATATTCCAAAGACAGCTTTCAGGGCTCGCTATGGGCAATTCGAGTTATTGGTGATGACGTTTGGGTTTAACAATGCCCTGGCAGTGTTCATGAACTTGATGAACAAGGTATTTCATCAGTACCTGGACCAGTTTGTTGTAGTCTTTATAGATTATATTTTGATATACTCGAAGACCCTAGAAGAGCATGAGCAGCACTTGAGAATTATTCTGGAGACCCTTAGGAAGGAGAAGTTGTATGGCAAGTTATCAAAGTACGAATTCTTCCTTGATAAGGTTGAATTCCTTGGGCATGTCATTACAGGATATAGAATCTCAGTGGACCCGAAGAAGATCACAGCAGTTGAATTATGGTCTACCCTGAGTTTAGTAACAGAGATCAGGAGCTTCCTTGGATTAGCAGGCTACTATCGAAGGTTTGTTCAGGACTTTTTCAGACTTGCAGAGACGATGACTAGGCTGACCTAGAAGAACATAAATTCATCTAGACTGAGGATTGTTAGTCAGCATTTAAGGATCTAAAGAGAAGATTTACTATAGCTCCCATCTTGACAATACCATCAGGAGCAGGAGGATTTTTTATTTATAGTGATGCATTAGGGAAGGGTTTGGGTTGTGTGTTATAGCAGTACGGGAAGGTGATTGCCTATGCTTCCAGGCAATTATGTTCTCATAAGAAGAACTACCCTACCCATGATTTGGAGTTGGCAGCGATTATCTTTGCTCTCAAATTATGAAAATATTATTTATATGGAGAGATAGTAGAGATCTTCACAGACCATAAAAGCTTAAAGTATGTGTTTACACAAAAAGAGCTCAACATTAGGCATCGACGATGGTTGGAGTTGATGAAAGACTTTGACATATCTTTGCAGTACCATCCAGAGAAGGCCAACGTAGTCGTGGATGCTTTGAGCAAGTATCTCGTGGCTATGTTCTTGACTAGAGATAAATATTTATTGGCCGATCTTGACAGATTGGGCATTGAGGTACTAGTTCCTGGAGTCGCAGCACAGATGTGGGGACTTCAGGTTCAGTCAGAGCTGATGGAACGGGTCAGAGCCGGACAGTATAAGGATGAGTCTCTGAGGAGCATCAGAGCACAGGTTCTGTTGGGGCTGGTAGAGGACTTTATCGTCGCAGATGATGGATTATTGTGACACGGTACCTGGTTGTGCATACCGAGAGGAGCATTGCGCGAGGAGATTCTGCAGAAGGTACATCATTCTTAGTACTCTATGCATCTTGATGCCAACAAGATGTAGTTTGGAAATTGATAATGGATAATATTTATTTAGGATTATTTATATTTAAAATTATGCATACATAATTTATTTAATTATTGTATTATTTATTTATTGCTAGTTATAGTTTTGTCTTAGACTTGTGTAGTGGACTAACCCTTTTATTAGAATGCATGAACCAATATTTTGGATGAGTTTAATTCGAGCCCATGAATTAGGCCCATGGATTAGGAGGTTAGATTAATTAGAGAAACCATTAGACTAGAACCTTTCCTCCCTAATTAATTTCTTTATGAGAGGCCCCAAGGCGTATTTGAGACATTTTATATTACTTGGAGAGGGGGTTACATGGCCGGCCACCTATGAAGAGAGGGAGTGCTAATTTCATTACACCAATTCTCATATTCTTAGATCTATAATTTCCCTCTTCCAATTCCCTCCATTACCTCATCAATTCTCCAAAAATTCTTCACCAATTCTTTCACTAATTATTCATTGAGGCTTCTACATCAAGGATCTACAAGAAGAAAGGAAGGAGCAAGGAGGAGGAGGCCAAGATCTACAAAGAGAGGAGCTACTTTACACTTGGAGACTTTTCATTGGGAATCCATCTCCCAATAGGTATATTTCAGTTTTCTCCCTTCTAATAGACTCTAGATCTGAGATTTAACCATGAGAAACCAACCTAAATGTATAGGCTACCCATAGAAATTGGTTTTAGGTTCATCGGAGACATACAGTGGAAGTTATGTCCAATTTGGTGCTAATTTTAGGAGAATTCTGAGATTGGCACATATAGTGGTTGTTATTGGGTCTAATAGATCTAATTGATATTTGATTATTTGTTTGTCACTAGTATCGTATCTACAATTAGATACGTGCAGGTCGTATCTTATCAATTTGACAAAATGGGTTAATTTTGGGAGTTTTTCCTCCGATACGGGGCCTTGTGCATCTCATATTATGACACTGACATATAGATACTCTAATTACTATATATATTGTTCATAATTAATGTATTAGACTTATTCATGTCCTCTGGGATGCGTTTGGTTGTGTGTTAGAGCCGTATCGCACGCGTATCATAGGACAAGTATGATACGGGTGTGGTGCACTCCACGTGTTTGTTGTTTTATCTTCCTTGTTATACGTACATGTGTAATTAGATATTTATGATAATTAAGTAATATACATATGTATATATTAGTGTATTTATGATTATTGTATGGGTGTGTGTATGTATTAGTGCATATATAGATTTATATATATATATATATATATATATATATATATATATATATATATATATATATATATATATATATATATATTGGTTTATATATGTGTTTGTGTTTATGTATTTAGAGTGATATGTATGAGAGGTGTTATATGTATCTATGTATATATATAGTTAGTTATCGATATATATATATATATATATATATATATATATATATATATATATATATATATATATATATACTTGTATAATTGTATAGGTGTATGTATGTATATCTGTGTGTGCTTGAGTGTGTGAGAGGGAGTGCTGCATCACAGCACAGCATCCCTAAAGAGCAGCAACTGCATCTCTCGGGCAGTGGCAGCAAGGTGTGTAGTCACAGTGCAATCAACAGCAATGCACAGTCAGTACATTTGCTTGTGCAGCCAAGGAAGAGGGATTTCAGTTATGAAGCAGGATTGGGCACCAACAGTCAGTGCACTGTGCAGTATCTGCACAGTGCAGGATACGCACAATAATATTGTGTACTAGTGTATCCATGTACAGTTCATTGTCTAGTTTCAGTATCACAGAGTATTAATTCAGTCGAGACATAATGAAGAGACGCTCGGGCATACAGGAAGGAGAGGATGCATTGTTTATTTTCAGTCCCTGGGTGTCTCAGTTTCAGTAGGTTCAGCTTGGATTTAGGTTTCAAGGTATTAGTCTAATTAGTATATGGGTAGTATTATTAGTTGGATTATGAGTAGTTAGCAAGTAGTTTCAGTTGGATTTGTTTTAAGGTATTAAAGTAGTTGTTTATTTGTTAGTTAGATAAGGTATTGTATAGAAGTTAATTATGTCGTATGGTATTATATGTTTAGTAGTTAGATACTTTATATAGCTAGTGTTGAGGTATTTATATCTGTATTAGCTATTCATATCTATGTATGTTAGTATTATAGTTAGTTCTATATTATATTTATATATATATATATTAGTGTTAGTTTATATTTAGCATATTAGCATGGGGTATCATATATGTATTAGTTATTATGTTAGTATTTTGGGTTACATTGAGATACCAAGGTATTTGTCACGCCCCAGTCCCAAAATACCGAGGGACTAGACACGTGGCAATGGCTAGCAGCACACACTAATGGACAAACCCAATTTAATGGATCCAACAGGGCGTACTTAAGCTGTAATACAACAATAAGGATCCAATGATACAAGTCACAGTCTATTCTAATCTCATCCACAACAGATAATCACAGATCAAATGTTAGAATAAATGCAAATAAATATAAACTAACAAGTCTCAATAAAAAGTGTCTCGGAGAACAATCCGAGAACAAATCTGATACATCAATGCAATAGACTAGAAATAAAGTACTAAAAACAGAAATAAATGAGTATATGAAGCCACTACTCAGGATAAGTCCTCTGGTACGATCTCGTCCTCTGATCCTGGTTCTGCTCCAATGTAGGCACCTGCTTCTGCTAATGCTAATGCTCCGGTCCCGTATACCTCGGAATAGATCTCGTCAGCTAATCCTGGGGACATAATCCGTATCCAGGTCCTCAGGGGACATAGCAAGGTACAAAATAACTCAAGCCAACATAAATGTAGTAAAATAGTAAATGAAATAAACAGGGTAAATATGTAACCATCTATGTAAAATACAAGTTGAGAGCATTACTAAAACTCTGGCTGAGACCACTACAAGCTCTGTGTCTGGGAGCCGGTAGCAGTGTTACTATATATTTTACTATGTAGTTTACTATATATTATATATATAAAATTAGCTTGTAGCCTGTGTGTCTCTCCCCACCCAATGTAATCACACGTCTCATGTCCACGATGCCTCATGTCCATGTCACGCACGATCATATCTAATGTAGCAAGTCATCTAATATCTATGAATATAATATCTCTGTCATAAAACCTGTATCCTACACAGAATCACCATGAATATCTCAGAAGGATTCTGTCTCATGAATAGTGTTAAGTGTCCTGGGTTAGGATGTACTTGATAAGACAAGTACGAGAATGTAAAGGGTCACGATATCCATATCTATGTGACCTTACACAACTCCGCGTACGGTGTTGGCACCCGACTATTAAGCGAACGCTAAGTAAAGTCACATGGTCCTAGGACAAGCATGTACAATAATATATAAATAAGATAATAAAATATGTAACAAGAACTGTAATGTTGGCAAGGTACACTTGCATGTGGTTCTGGCTCCAATTGTAGCTCTGATCTCAGTGTGATTTGCAGGTACTACTCTGGTTGCTGAAATAAACATCACCATTAGATTCAGAAAATATTAAATAGCTAGAAACGCCTGTCCTTGAGTCCAATTTGGACACAGGGGGAAAAACGACAGTTTCTGGTCAAAGCGGGGTCCACATGTGGGCCGCTTTGCACCAAAAACCGTGTTAGGGTCAAAGGTCTCCAAATTTGTCAAACTTAGTGTCAACAAGTCAGGAACGATGATACCAACCCAACAAAACTTCCAGAATTGGATTTCGATGAGCCGATCACAAAATCGTCCGTCAAGTGGAGCCGCGGGGCCCACGATACGTGATTTTGTCAACGTCCTCAGAATTGAACCAAACTTGGGTCACAGGACCAGCGTATTGCTACGAGTCCAATGGCGTAAGTTTTGTTTTGATCCGACGTGTGTACACAAAGTTACGACGAGTTCCAGAATAGGCGGATACGGGGCGTTGTCGGCGGATACGCGTTGATTCCGGTGTGCACGCACATCCAAATTAACTTCTGCAAAATCCGCACGTCCGTATCAACGGCGCGCACGTTTAGGTGAAGACCGCACGCGACCAAGTCGTCCCGTTTGGCGGGGCGCACTTAGTTCCGGGGTGAAACAGGGTATTATTTTTCCTGTTTTTGGATCGCTGTTCGCGATCGCCACAGGATGCAACGCACCGAGCGGGTTGCACAAGCATCGAGAGGGTTACACAGTCTATACGTCACAACTGACAGAACAAAAAATAAAATAACACGGAGAGAGAACGGGTTACCTGAATAGGGCTCCGTGGAACGAGAATTTCTCGTGTCCGGGTTACTGTTTTGTGTCCTGTCTCGTGTCTGCTGTGTCCGGTCTGAGAGCGGCTGTGTCCGGGTCACTGTGTCCGTGTCAGGTGTGTCAGGAACTAGGGCAGCAGGTCATGGCCGAGCTGGGAGAGGGCAGCCGGGCTATGGTGTCGCTGGGGGTCGACGAGGCTGAGGAGGGCCGTTAGTGGTGGTGCTAGTGGTGGAGACGACGAAGAGACGGGTGAGAGTCGTCGGGGACGAAGGGGCTGCGGGCTGTTAGGGTTCCGGCGAGGTCATTGGCTGAGGGCAGCTCAGGAGGAAGGAGGAGGGAAGGCAGAGCGGGGCTGCGGGGTGTGTCCGGGCGGAGGAGACGGGGAGGTTCGTCGGGAGGAGGAAGAGGATGAGGGAAGTTAGGGTCGTGATCGAGGCGGAGGAAGGCGGCTCTGCGGGTCTGGGAGATCGACGGAGGTGTCTAGGGTTCGTGGGAGAGAGGGCGGAGCAAGGCAAGATGTCGATGGTTGTGGCTCGGGTTAGGGCGGAGCGGATGACCGGACCGTGGGGGGTTCGAGGTCGAGCGGGTGAGCTGGGTTAATGGCGAGACGGCGGAGCAGGGAGTTCTGGATGGAGATGGAAGGCTAGGGATGATCGGAATGACTCTGGGCGGTGGAGCGAGGAGAGAGAGAGGGTGATCTGGCGGCGGGGCACAAACTTCGAGGCAAATAAATAGGGCCAGAACAGTGATTCCGTTAGGATTTGGGAATTAGGGTTTCGGTTAGGGTTTCGGGTCTGGGTCGGGTTCGATTCGGATCCGACCCGACCCGTTAAGGAATAGGTTTGGGTTAGTTCGGTTTAATACGGTTTGGGTCAGTTTGGTTTATTTAAGAATAAATCGGGTTCAGTCAGGGTTTAATTAGGTTTAAATATACATTGGTTTTTAGGGCTTTAAAAATGTTTTCGGAGTCCAATAAATTCACTGAAAATTACCCTTTGTCCAATTTTTCATTTTACACCATAAAATATTATTTTCATAATATTTTAATATTAATTAACATCATTTAAAAATTATTTAAATTCAGAATACCTAGGTTTTAATTACAAAAAAATCCCATAAAATTACAGAAAATTGTAAAAAATCTAAATTAAAAAATTCTTGAAAAATCAGGGGGGTTACAATCTACCCCCCTTAAGAGGATTGCGTCCTCGCAATCAAAGAATAATCGGTCAACAGAGATGACACGGTTACAATCATTTATTCGAAGTACATCTCGATCAAAGAGATTCAAGGTTGAGGGTTTTGAGAAGATCACATAGGAAAAAATTATTTTCCCAAGCATTAAAAGTTATACAATCTCCCGTATGAAGGAGATCTATAAGGCTACAGTTTAGAAAACTAGGTTATCACTAGGTTATCAATTAGTAGCAAGTTCAAAATTACTAGGTTAAGGCTAGGGTCACGAACCAATAGGCACGAGATAAAACAAATCTAGAAACAGATAACTACGAAAACTTACGTGCATTAGCTACTCCAAGAGTCTGCGCATCCTCCAAAGTCATCGCATAAGCTTGTCCGTGTCCTCGCGGTGGATTCCTTTGCTGTTGCTGGGCCTGCTGGAAGAGTGCTGCTTGTGGTGCAAAGGGTGGCCTTGGTTGTTACCCTCCTGGTGCTGGTAGAGCTTGTCTATTTAATATTAGTGCTCCATCTCGATGCTAAGGACAATCCTTGGCTAAGTGTTGATTGGTTCCGCAAATCAAGCATAATCCTAACTTGCGTCTGCAGTCCCTCTTAATATGGCCTACCTTGCCATAGTATTGACATGTAGGTAGTATCTTTGGAGAGGCTCTGGGTGGCTGGTGCATTAAATATCTCTTTGCGGCTTCTTCTTGTGGTGCTCTGGCTGATGTGGAAGACCGTTTCAGACTGGTCTCTCTCCTGGTGACGCACTCCATGCGTCGTGCTACAGCAAGAACGTCCGAGTAAGAGGTAGGTACAACGGATCCAATCAGTCTCTGTAGCTCGAAGTTTAGTCCGTCGAAGAACTTCTCAGCCTTCTCTTCTTCTGTGGGGATCAAAGTAGGGCCGAAGCGACTTAGACGAATGAATTCTACGTTGTACTCTTCCACCGATATATTGCCTTGGATAAGGCGGTTGAACTTGTCTCTGAGTTCTGATCGTGCAACAGCTGGGATGTACATCTCTTGAAAGAGTCTAGAGAACTCTTTCCAAGTGACTCGGTCTGGTCCGAGACGTGTCTCCTCAGATAGCCACCAGAGATGTGCATTATCCGTTAACTACATTTTGATGGTAGTCATCCAACATTCTCTTGGAAGCTCAGCTACTTCCAACTTGTGTTGTATATTGGTGAGCCACTCATGAACTTCAGTGGGCTCCTCCTTTCCTAAGAAGGTACGAGGCTTCAGCTGGCAGAAATCGGTGATAGAGCCCATTGTTGGCCATCATGCTAGCAAATTCGCCTGCTCCAGTACGAGTGCTAGGCTGCGACTCAAAGTCTCTTATTGAATCTGCTGTTGAGCTTGCATCATTGCGTTGATCATTTGAAATATCTGTTGCCCGTCCATAGCTTGCCCTTGTGGGAATACGGCCATTGGTGGTGTGAACTGCGACAGAGGTAGAATATCGTCTTGCCGACCTCTTAAGGTATCTTGACTGTTTTGTTGTTCTAGTTGACCTCCACCAACTGGTGTCACTTCATCGTCATAGGTGACATCTGCAACTTGTGGTATTCCTACGGGAGTCTTGTCGCATGCTTGTGAATCCATTGCTCTGCATCCAAAATAAACTATAAGAGGCGCACAGGAATCAAGGCTAGATACAAGTCAAGAAATTAATTTAAATTCGATATAGATATCAAGAACGTTTCAAGCAAGTGGATGAGATCCTAAAAACTTATCCTCTTCTTATTGCAGGCTTGCTCGGTCCCTAAGTTGAAACCAAACAATTTAGTCATTGACCTGCATGGGCCACCAAAAAAACTATGTCATGTCCCAGTCCCAAAATACCGAGGGACTAGACACGTGGCAATGGCCAGCAGCACACACTGATGGACAAACCCAATTTAATGGATCCATCAGGGCGTACTTAAGCTATAATACAACAATAAGGATCCAATGATACAAGTCACAGTCTATTCTAATCTCATCCACAACAGATAATCACAGATCAAATGCCAGAATAAATACAAATAAATATAAACTAACAAGTCTCAATAAAAAGTGTCTCGGAGAACAATCCGAGAACAAATCTGATACATCAATTCAATAGACTGGAAATAAAGTACTAGAAACAGAAATAAATGAGTATATGAAGCCACTACTCAGGAGAAGTCCTCTGGTACGATCTCATCCTCTGATCCTGGTTCTGCTCCAATGTAGGCACCTGCTTCTGCTAATGCTAATGCTCCGGTCCCGTATACCTCGGGATAGATCTCATCAGCTAATCCTGGGGACATAATCTGGATCCAGGTCCCCAGGGGACATAGCAAGGTACAAAATAACTCAAGCCAACATAAATGCAGTGAAATAGTAAATGAAATAAACAGGGTAAATATGTAACCATCTATGTGAAATGCAAGACGAGAATATCACTAAAACTCAGGCTGAGACCACTACAAGCTCTGTGTCTGGGAGCCGGTAGCAGTGTTACTATGTATTTTACTATATAGTTTACTATGTATTACATAAATGAAATCAGCATGTAGCATGTGTGTCTCTCCCCACCCAATGTAATCACAAGTCTCATGTCCACGATGCCTCATGTCCATGTCACGCACGATCATATCTAATGCAGCAAGTCATCTAATGTCTATGAATATAATATCTCTGTCATAAAACCTGTATCCTACACAGAATCACCATGAATATCTCAGAAGGATTCTGTCTCATGAATAGTGTCAAGTGTCCTGGGTTATGATGTACTTGATAAGACAAGTACGAGAATGTAAAGGGTCACGATATCCATATTTATGTGACGTTACACAATTCCGTGTACGGTGTTGGCACCCGACTATTAATCGGACGCTAAGTAAAGTCACACGGTCCTAGGTCAAGCATGTATAACAATATATAAATAAGACAAGGAAATATGTAACAAGAACTACAATGTTGGCAAGGTACACTTGCCTGTGGTTCTAGCTCCAATTGTAGCTCTGATCTCCGTGTGATTTGTAGGTACTACTCTGATTGCTGAAATAAACATCACCATTAGATTCAAAAAATATTAAATAGCTAGAAACGCCTGTCCTTGAGTCTAATTTGGACACAAGGGTAAAAATGACAGTTTTTGGTCAAAGCGGGGTCCACATATGGGCCGCTTTGCACCGAAAACCGTGTCAGGGTCAAAGGTCTCCAAATTTGTCAAACTTAGTGTCAACAAGTCAGGAACGATGATACGAACCCAACGGAACTTCCAGAATTGGATTTCGATGAGTCGATCACAAAATCGCACGTCAAGTGGAGCCGCGGGGCCCACGATACGCGATTTTGTCAACGTTCTCAGAATCGAACCATACTTGGGTCACAGGACCAGCGTATTGCTACGAGTCCGATGGCATAAGTTTCATTTTGATCCGACGTATGTACACAAAGTTACGACGAGTTCCAGAATAGGCAAATACGGGGCGTTGTTGGCGGATACGCGTTGATTCCGGTGTGCACGCACATCCAAATCAACTTCTGTAAAATCCTGCACGTCCGTATCAACGGCACGCACATTTTGGTGAAGACCGCACGCGACCAAGTCGTCCCGTTTGGCGGGGCACACTCAGTTCTAGGGTAAAATAGGGTATTATTTTTCCTGTTTTTGGATCGCGGTTCACGATCGCCACAGGACGCGACGTACCGAGCGGGTTATACGGGCATCGAGAGGGTTACACAGTCTACGCGTCACAACTGATGGAACAGAAAATGAAATAATGAGGAGAGAGAATGGGTTACCTGAACAGGGCTCCGTGGAACGAGAATTTCTCGTGTCCGGGTTACTGTTTTGTGTCCTGTCTCGAGTCTGCTGTGTCCGGTCTGATAGCGGTTGTGTCCGGGTCACTTTGTCCGTGTCAAGCATGTCAGGAGCTAGGGCAGTGGGTCATGGACGAGCTGGGAGAGGGCGGCCGGGCTAGGGTGTCGCTGGGGGTCGACGAGGCTGAGGAGGGTCGTTGGTGGTGGTGCTGGTGGTGGAGACGGCGAGGAGACGGGTGAGAGTCGTCGGGGACGAAGGGGCTGCGGGGTGTTAGGGTTCCGGCGAGGTCATTGGCTGAGGGCGGCTCAGGAGGAAGAAGGAGGGAAGGCAGAGCGGGGCTGAGGGGTGTGTCCGGGCGGAGGAGATGGGGAGGTTCGTCGGAAGGAGGAAGAGGAGGAGGGAAGTTAGGGTCATGATCGAGGCAGAGGAAGGCGGCTCTGCGGGTCTGGGAGATCTACGGAGGTGTCTAGGGTTCATGGGAGAGAGGGCGGAGGAAGGCGAGATGGCGATGGTGGTGGCTCAGGTTAGGACGGAGCGGATGACCGGACCGTGGGGGGTTCGAGGTCGAGCGGGTGAGCTGGGTTGATGGCGAGACGGCGGAGCGGGGAGTTCTGGACGGAGATGGAAGGCTGGGGATTATCGGGGTGACTCTGGACGGCTGAGCGAGGAGAGAGAGGGTGATCTGGCGGCAGGGGGCGGACTTCGAGGCAAATAAATAGGGCCGGAACTGTGATTCTGTTAGGATTTGGGAATTAGGGTTTCGGTTAGGGTTTCGGGTCCGGGTCAGGTTCGATTTGGATCCGACCCGACCCGTTAAGGAATAGGTTTGGGTTGGTTCAGTTTAACACGGTTAGGGTCGGTTTGGGTCGGTTTATTTAAGAAAAAACCGGGTTCAGTCAGGGTTTAATTAGGTTTAAATATACATTGGTTTTTAGGGTTTTAAAAATATTTTCGGAGTCCAATAAATTCACAAAAAATTATTCTATGTCCAGTTTTTCATTTTACACCATAAAATAATATTTTCATAATATTTTCATATTAATTAACATTATTTAAAAATTATTTAAATTCAAAATACCTAGGTTTTAATTACAGAAAAATCCCAGAAAATTACAGAAAATTATGAAAAATCTAAATTAAAAAATTCTTGAAAAATCAGGGGGGTTACAGTATTACCAAGGTATTGGGTCGATACCCAAGGTATTAAGTTTGAATATCAAGATAGGTGCGATACGCATTGGTGCAAGGCTAAGTTATCATATTTCAATTGATTTGTTATAGTATTATAATATTTGACTTTTATATATATCTAAAATACTATTTTTTATATAAATGAACTTGCGTATCTTAGGATATGGCTCTTTGAGTGCCTTGTTGTTTCTTAGCTTAGCTAGTATAGCATAGTTTCATAGTGTATCAACTTAGTGACTTAGTATTAGACCCTTGCAACCTTGATTTTATTGGTTTGACTTTGAAATGGCGTATCGACCTAGAATTGCATTAACTTCTCTTATTTTTATTCTTAAACCCTGTATTGAGGCAATGTACCATATATAGGTTGTTCGGCACCAGCTTGGGCATCAAGAGATACACCTTGCTCAGGACTTCAGGCGAGTATATTTCTCTGATAGTTTTTAATTCATAATATTGTATATATGCATATTCTAAAATTGTATACATTGATTCCGATACAGTGATTTCACGAACTGATACTATTTAGATCCTGTCAGAAGATGTTATCCCCTACCATGTTCAGCGGGTACTCGTATATATTGTATCTTATCGTGTATATTAAGAATTCATTATATTTTGTGTTCACACACTGCTCGTGTTCAGTGTGCTTATTCGTGTATACCCACCGCTCGTGTTCGATGGTTATGATATTCGTGTACACCCACTGCTCGTGTTCAACGGTTATATTTTATGTTCGTAGCATGTCGTGATTGGATCCATCGGTATTAGTTGAGGGTGGAAGAGTAGGAGTTGATTATGTGATCAAAACCATTGTTATATCGTGTATATTCTAGTTACATACCTCACTTATAATCGTCTTACCTGATCATGTTCACCCAACCCGATCACATAATAAATTTGTATTCTGAGGCACATTAGTTAGTTTTAATCACAGTTATTTTATCATATTATGATATTCATATTGTTGATCTATATTCTCGTACATTACCTGTATATCTATTGTTTATTCATTCATATATTTAGTGATCTTATATTTTATTTTTATATCTGTTTATATGCTGGATTATGCTATTAAAACTGCTTTCAGAGGTATGTACTTTGCTCCAATCCTGACTGGATATATTTTTCTAAATGACTGGCTTATAGAGCAGTATCCCACATTCTACGAGCCACAGAATGTTTTACCTATAGAGGATACTCCTATTGACCAGGAGGACTTAGTTGTAGAGCCTGAGGAGGTCTAGATTATATTTGTATTGGATTGTATTAGACTATCCTTTTGGTGGATTCGCAGTTTGTATATTATTTCAGATTATGGATTATATTCTTATTATTTCCTTCGCTATTCCATTCGTGCATTATTCTTTCTTAGTTTGTTTTGTGATTAAGATTAGATATACTTGTGAGATACCATATTGCTCCTCCGTTTGGAGTTGAGATGATTGGCAGGTACCATATTATATTATTGTGATATTAGATAGTTAAAAATGATACAAACAGTATTCTACCATCGATTCTGCGACGTAGGCTGGGCATAACCATGTACTCGTGCCTGAATATCCGGGTGTGGGTTGTGAGACATTTTTAATGGTGGCCTATGTAGGTCTAGATTCACTCATAGTTATTTTCATCTAGAGTACTTCTATGAGCCTGCTTTAGAAAATAGGATTTAGGCTGAGAGTTTACTCAATCACACCTAGGAAAATTCTAATATCTATTTTGTAATCATTATCTATTGAATACCACTTTACTTTGAATATAGTTATGTCCTTCTTTGATGTTATCGTATCATATTCAATATTGATTTCTTATTTCAATCTATCTTCAGGATACCGCCAAAAATACGTTCCCAACGATCAGGTATTGTGATAGCACAATAAGTCACTTCACCACCCATGAGGGCAGCAGCCTCAGACGATGGTCCAGCACCAACATTCAGGAGGTCAGCTTCACCGGTCCAGGTAGGCGTATCGGCAACAGCTTTCAGAGGTGCTCCACCTCCAGTACCGAGGAGAGGACAGACAGTTTCTGAGGATCTTCCATCTCCACCACCTGTAGTTGATCAGATACAGATGTTTATGCTCTTTCAGCAAATGATGGAGGTATAGTAGCGACAGTCATAGGTCCTATGAAAAAGAGTGGAGAATGCTCACCAAATCGTACTTACAGCAGTAAAGAGAGCTACTACAGCCCAGCCATAAATGGCACCAGCTCAGTTTATTCCGTATCAGCTGAGGCCGTGTACCATCATCGATTTTAAGAGAATGGGCCCGAAGAACTTCAGGGGCATATAGGGGATTATTTATGCATATGAGTGGATCGAGGACATCGAGCGAAACCTGCGACTGGCACAGATTTTGGAGGTGCTACAGATAAAGGCAGCGGGTGGTGGCAGTGGTGGTGCTGTGGGTTATGTCAATGGCGGTGTTAACCATGGTGGTGGTGCTCGTGTCGATAGTGGTGGTAGGGGTGGTGCTCAGCAGTGGTGATGGTAGTGGTGATAAGAATGGTGAGAATATAATGGTGATGGTAGTGGTAGTGGTGCTCGGTGGGTGTGGTGTTGGCAGTGGTGGTGGAGTAATGAAGGTGGTGGTGGTGTTCGGGTGGTGACGGCTGAAGGGGGTGGTGGTGCTCCAGTAGTGAAGGTGGCAGTGCTCGTGGTGAAGGTGGTGGTGTAGGTGGATGCGGTGGTAATGAAGTTGTGGTAGAGGTGGTGGTGTTCATGGTAGCGACTGAAGAGAATAGTGGTGCTCCGGTGGTGAAGATGGTGTAGGCGGCTGTTGGTAGTTGCTGTGGTGGTGGTAAATGGTGTTGGCGGTAGTGTTGGTAGCTGTTGTGCTGGTACAGCTGAAGGGGTGGTGGTACTTCGGTGGTGCTCCAGTGGTGAGGCTACGGTGAGAAAGAAGAAGAAGAAGAAGAGGAAAAAGAAGAATAGAGAGGAGGAGAAGAAGAATAAAGGAGAGGAGGTGAGTTCGGCTGTTGTGAAGGGGGGAAGAAGAGAGAGTATGGTGAGAAAAAATATAGTTTTCTTGGGATTAGGGTCGACCACATGGGGATGGGGGTGTGTGTGTGCTAATATAGAGGGAATATGTGGTTGTGATAGGGGATAATTTGAATTCAGGGCTAGGATTCTACATGAGAGAAAAGCACTATACAAGGGGTGAGTGAGTGTGAGGTGACCAGTCATATAAGGATGGGGGGTTTCTCCATTTGCTTTGCACCAATGAGAGTGTGACATCTTGTAACCTCTTTGTATTTGAGTCCCTTAACATTTGGGTGTTACCAAATGAATGAGAAAGAGTAAGAATTTGATGTGGGAAATTGGTGTTTGGTATTTTGTACGATGGGGAGGGTATTGGGTATTTTGTATGAGCCTTATGAATGGGTGTGAGGGTTAAGTTAGGGTTAGGTTAAGTCAGTTTTCCTAATTTAATTAAATATTGTGATATAGGTTCTCTTAAATAAAATGGGAGTACATAGGATCTCAATTGGGAGTGACACAAATATCATGGACGATGTAGGCTTAGTGTTAGTCTTAGGTCCTTTAATTAGTTGGGCAAAATAGGTTAATTTTGTGTCCCCAAATCGATGACAACGGCATAGGTACAAGACATAGGATTAAAAAATTGATTTTTGTCACTGGAAAGTCGTACAATTAAAATATAGTACAAGGGAGTATATTTGTGAGTGACAAAAATATCCAGTGCCTAGGTTAGCTCGTCAGGTCAAGAGTGCAAAAATTTGTTGGAAAGTAAAGGCTATTATTGTGCTCCAATTATTGAAGCAACGGTAACGTGCACCAAGAGTTTAAATTAAAGAACCAGTCTATAAAACCCTAATTTCTAATCCTTAATCAACCTGAAGCTAAACCAAAATTCTTACCATACCAAATCTACCTAAAAAAATTGAGGGGGTTTACACCACTTGCAGTACAGCCGAGGGGACTACCTCTTCTGACCTAGTAGTAGATTTATGTCCAGCACCAGCATCAGGGAGATGCTCCTTAGGGATGAGTTCTTGCTATGACGGTCGAGGAGGTTGAGCCCACCGGAGATGTCATCGCAGGTTCTGTTCTTCTTGATTCTATTCCAGTTTTAGCATTGTTTAATAGTGGTGCTTTCCATAGTTTTGTATCTATTTCTTTTACTTTGAAGCATTATTTGGTAGATGAGCCTTTGCTTAGGACTTCCAAGATCATGACCGGGGAGGCATTATCCTGGTTAGTGATATTTACAAGGATCGTAGAGTTATTTTGGGAGGCCGGGAGCTGTGTGTGTGTCTACTTGTAATGCCACTTCCGAGCTATGATATTGTACTCGAGATAGATTGGTTGAGTAGATACCATGCTAGTATAGACTACAGAGGAGGTAGAGTTTGGTTTAGTCCACCAGGAGATCCAGAGTTTGAGTTTGCTAGATGAGATGTAGAGTAGAGAGAAGGCATTATCTGTGGAGCTATGGTGGAAGACAATGATGTGTTTCCTGAGGAATTGCCAGGATTGCCGCCAGATCAAGATATTGAGTTCTCTATAGACTTGGTGCCAAGTGTAGAACCAATTTTATAGAATATCTATAGAATGAACAATAGCGAGCTAGTCGAGATAAAGAAGCAAGTGGATGAATTATAGGATAAGGGATTTATCAGATCCAGTTCCTCACCATGGGGAGTCCCGGTATTGTTTGTACCAAAGAAGGATGGATCGGTGTCCATGTGTATCAATTTTAGGGCATTGAATAATCTCACTATCAAGAATAAATAGACATTGCCACGGATTGATGATATGTTTGATCAGTTAAGTGGTGCCAAGGTATTTTCTAAGATAGACTTGAGATCAGGCTACCACCAGGTGAAAGTGAAGCCGGAGGACATTCTGAAGACTGCTTTTAGGACTCGGTATGGCTAGTATGAGTTTATGGTGATGTCATTTGGGTTGACTAATTCCCTAGCTGTATTTATGAATTTGATGAATAAGGTATTCCACCAGTACCTTGATAAGTTTGTATTGGTGTTCATCAATAACATACTCATGTACTCGAATATACCAGAAGAGCACGAGTAGCATTTACCGATTGTGTTGGATATTCTGAGAAAGAAGAAGTATTATGGAAAGCTATCCAAGTGTGAGTTCTTCCTGAACAAGGTGGAGTTCTTTGGACGTGTTATGACTGGTGATAGAATTTTAGTGGATCCGAAGAAGATCGTAGCAGTGGAATCTTGGAAGACCCCGAGTTTAGTGGCAAAGATCATAAATTTCTTGGGTTTTGCAGGCTACTACAGAAAGTTTATGCAAAAAATTTCAAGGATTATCGAGCCGATGACTAGACTCACCAGGAAGGACACAGAGTTTATTTGGACAGATAAGTACCAGGTTACTTTTGAGGAATTGAAAATAAGACTGACGTCTGCTCCTATTTTGATGTTGCCATCAGGGTCTGGAGGTTTTACTATTTATAGTGATGCATAGGGGAAAGGGCTGGATTGTATTCTTCAACAAAATAGGAAAGTGATTACCTATGTATCTAGATAATTGCATCCTCATGAGAAAAAATATCCTACCCATGATTTGGAGTTGGTAGCTGTCATCTTTGCGATGAAGTTATAGAAATACTATTTGTACGGAGAGAGTGTTGAGATCTTCACAGACCACAAGAGCTTGAAGTACGTTTTCACTCAGAAGGAGTTAAACATGAGACAGCGTCAGTGGCTGGAAATGATTAAAGATTTTGACATATCCTTACAGTATCATCCTGGAAAAGCTAATGTAGTTGTCGATGCCTTAAGCAGGTATCCAGTAGCTATGTTTTTGACGCAGGATCGGTATTTGTTGGAGGATCTGGAAAGCTTGGACATTGAGGTGATAGTTCCTAGTTTTTCCATGCAGATGTGGGGGTTACAGATACACTCAGAGTTGATGGACAGGATCAAGACAGCCCAATATAAGGATGTATCTCTAAGGAGCATCAGAGCTCAGGTGAGAGCAGGATTGGAGGATAACTTCACCATTGTTGAGGATGGTTCTTTGCGGCATGGTGCTATATTATGTGTGCCTAGTGGGGAGCTACGTGAGGAGGTATTACAGAAAGTGCATCGCTCTTAGTATTCCATGCATCTAGGTACCAACAAGATATATCGGGATATGCAAGAGAGTGTGTGGTGGTATGGCATGAAGAGGGAGGTAGCACAGTTTGTATCCAGATGCTTAGTGTGCCAGCAGGTAAAAGCCGAGAGATAGAGATAGAGGGCAGGTGGATTACTTCAGCCATTACCCATTCTAAAGTAGAAGTGGAAGCACATTACTATGGATTTTGTGTCCAGACTTCCACGATGGATTTTGTGTCCAGACTTCCACGATCTCCAGGAGAAAAAGACAAAATTTGGGTCATCGTTGACAAGTTGACCAAGTTGGCCCACTTTTTGCCTTCTAAGGTGGGTTTGTCTATGGAGAAGCTGGCAGAGATGTATGTGAGGTAGATCGTCAGGATATATGGGTTTCCTGTCAACATAGTCTCGGATCGGGATAGTCATTTCACTTTTTATTTCTGGAGGATTTTGCTGGCGAGTTTGGGCACCTAGCTCAAGTTCAGTACTGCATATCACCCCCAAACTGATGGACAGTCAGAGAGGACCATTCAGTCTCTCGAGGATATGCTGCACACCTGTGTACTAGATTTTGGAGATCTTGGGAGGACCATATCTATTTGGTAGAGTTTTCTTACAACAATAGCTACCAAGCTAGTATAGATATGTCACTATTTGAGGCTCTGTACGGTCGAAGATGTCATACTCCCTTGTCATGGGACGATATTGGAGAGAGAGCTTTGTTAGGGCCAGAGATGGTTGTGGATACAGTAGAGAAAGTTAAGTTGATCAGAGACAATCTACGAGTGGCGCAGGACAGATAGTGGTATTGGGCCGATAGCCACCAGAGGTATAGTTTTAGATTTTTCTTTTATGCTTGATATTGGTTGTTTGTTTAAGATTAAGTTCTTAGATTGTGTTTTATTTTAGGTTGGTGGTCTGTTATTTCTGAGGATTTTTTTGACACGAGGAATGATTTATTTCGGTGGAGGCGGGAAGCTTAGTCCGTAATTCATCGGACCCTTCATTATTTTTGAGAGAGTCGGTACAGTTGCTTACAGACTAGACTTTTTACCTATATTAGAGGGAGTACACAACGTGTTTTATATGTCATAGTTGAGACGGTACATGGCAGATCCTAGTCACATGTTGGTTCACTCGGAGATAGAAATGGGCCCTACTCTTAGCTATCCAGAGCAGCCAATTAAGATTCTAGATCAGAGAGAGAATGACTGAGGAACCAGACCATTCTCTTGGTATGCGTCGCATAGAGGCATCACTCTCCAGATGAGTCTACCTGAGAGAGGAAGGATGAAATACGAGAGCGTTACCTATATTTTATTTTACCTTGAGGTATGTTCTTTCCTAATTCTATTTTATTTTTTGAGGGTAGTTTCGTCTTTAAATTTCAAGAAAAAAATTATTTTAAGGGAGGTAGACTTGTCACTACCATATTTTTTAGGAAAGAATATTTTGATCATTTTATAATTAATTAAATATTATGCATATATTATTTATTGTATAATTATTTATTGTTAAATGTTATATTTTTATTGGACTTGTATTAGTGGACCTAACTAGATTAGACTAGACTCATGGACCAACATTTAATTCTAGTTAGATTGAGCCCAACAAAAATGCCCAATAGTTAGCACATTCATTAGGAGGATAACTTAATTAGTTAACCTAATTGGATTAGAACCTTACTTACTTAATTAATTCCTTCATGACAAGCCCCAAGGGGTATTATAGACTTTTTATAGTAACTTGGAGTAGGGGCTAGGCCAGCCATAGGAGGGAGGAGGAGAGAGACCCTCTCTCTTCATCCATTCATCCCAATTCTAGATCTAGAATTTTTCTCTTCTAAATTCCTCCATCTCTACATTAATTACTATCCAAATTCTTTCCCAATTATGTCTTTACTCACCATTGAAGGCTATTATAATAAGAAGGAAGTAAAGATCTACAAGAAGGAGGAAGGAGCACAAGTTGAAGGCTCTTGACACTTATTTGGAGAATTATATTAGGAATCCATCTTTTAATAGGTATAATTCAGTTTTTCTTCCTAATTAGACTCTAAATTTATAATTTAATTATTAAAAAAACTTCCATGTACCAAGGGTACCCATAGAAAGTGAAATTAGGTTCATAGGAGGCCTATGGAGGAAGTTATGTAGTATTTTATGTCAATTTTGGAGATATTCTGAGATTGGCACATCATGTGTTTGTCAATAAGTTAATTAGACCAAATTAATATGCGTTTGATTATATGAGACTAGTGTCATGTCCACAATTGGATATGTGTAGGCCGTATCACGATAATTTGGCGATAAGGGTTGATGTAGGAGTTTTCTTCCGACACGAGGGTTTGAGCATGTCATATTTTACCACGAGTACGTAGATGAGTAGCTAACACTTTATATTGCTTTTAATTATGATTCTAGACTTGCTCGTATCCTTCGAAATATGTTTGGTAGTGTGGTAGAGGTGTATCGCAAGCGTATCATAGATTGAGTATGATACGGGTGCGGTACACTCTACTTGTTTGATACTTTGCTTTCTAATTAAATTTACCTTGTTTATAGCTATTAGAATATTGTATTTATAGTTGTTATATAATATGTATATGTATATGAGTTTATATCTCTACATTTAGGATGTATTCATGTGTATAATTATATATATATATATATTTGGTGGGTAACTATACTATATTGTATTAGGGGTGTAGTGTTGATGTTGTCGTATTGTGAAAGAGTTCGGGTGCCTAGATAGATAGGGGGAGCAGGAGGATATGAAGTGCACTAATGTGTACTATACAGTATTTTGAGGAAGGGGAAACCGAGGCTTGAGTATTTAGGAACATAGCAGCAGCAATAATTTAATAGCAGCAGCAGCAACAATCATGCATAGCAGCAGCAACAACAACAATTCAATAGTAGCAGTAGCAGCAATCATGCAATAACAGCAGCAGCAATGCAATAGCAGCAGCAATAGCAATGCAATAGCAGCAGCAGCAACAGCAATCTTGCATAGCAGCAGCAACGGCATAAGGAGCAATGAAGCAACACAAAGATGTGGGTTGTAGTCTTGTATTGCTGAGTAGTTAGGATAAGATAGAGGTTAGTATCAGTCATGTAATGGCTAGTAGGTAAGTGGCTTGATGTTAGTATGTTAGTATTAAGATGTTAGTTAGTTAAGTTAAATTAACTTGTGTATTTTTAAAAGATACATGTCAGTTGATTAGTTCATGAGTACTAGATACTTGATGTTAGTATATATTATGTTATAAGTTAGTATATAGTATAAGTTAGAGTTAGGTGTTAGACCACTAGTTATGTATATTAGATACTTAAGTTAGTGTGTGTATATATATATATATATATATATATATATATATATATATATATATATATATATATATATATATATATATATATAGAGAGAGAGAGAGAGAGAGAGCTAGTAGTTAAATTTTAGCTAAGGTTAAGTATTACCTTGTGATACCAAGGTAATTGTTAGGTATTTTGGTTTATACTCAAGGTATTGGGTTGTGTATCAAGAGGGGGTGTAGGTGGTGTGATATTGTATTGGCTCAAAGCCAAGGTATCCAGTTAGCATTAGTTTAGCTAGGGATACTATATATTTTCATCATGTATATATATATTATTATATTTTTATATCTAATAATTTATATATCTTATGATACGGAATAGTGTCGATACTCTAATAACCCAACATAGCTAGTATAGCCTAGTTATATAGTGTATGGACCCAATATCCTAGAGATAGACTCATACAACCTAGAAATAGGTAGTTTGACCAAGTTTGACTAGTTTGACCTAGAGTTGACCTAGTTTGACTATTTTGACTTAAAAATGGCTTTATGATCTAGAATTTGACTAGTTTAACTTATTTTTATTTCCAAAATCTTGTATTAATATAATATTCCATATTTAGGTCCTCGAGGTACCGTTCTGGACATCTTTGATACTGTTTACCAGATTTCAGGCAAGTATATTCTCTGATAGTTATTTATTTATGATATCCCTTATGTTTTTTGTATTTAGTGTAGATATCCTTAATTTTTTGACACGATGGTTACACGGATTGGTATATCCGGATCTCATCATGAGATATTATTCCTTGGTATTTATGGTATATCTTATGCAAGCCTTGTTCCTTATTCTTCTTGTACATATACAGACATTGATTCTTGGGGAGACTAGCTACCTACCCAGTGAATTTTGTGTCATAACGTACCATAGTTGGATCCATTATACCAGTCAGGGCGGGGAGTGTTAGTATAGATATGTGATCATACCCTCCTTGTATATGTCATTATAACTGTTGATCATACATCGCACGTATAATTAACTAGGCCAAAATCCTTGTGCAAGTTCCTAAGCCGATCACATGTTGAAGCTGGTACTCACTCATATAAGAGTAGTATTTCTTGCTCATTTCCATGATGCTTATTTCTTGTATTTAATTTTAGTATTTCTACTTTGTATATCCTTGCATCTGTATATTGCATCTTGTATATTGGCTCTATTTACTGTTACATAGTTTATATCATTCATTGGAACTGTTGTTAGAGACGTACTTTGCTCCTTTCTTGACTAGATATATTTTTTTAAATGACACTGAGTAGTGGTATCCCACTCACTATTGGCCTCGGGACATTGTTAGCTTAGAGTCAGAGACTTTGACTCATGAGGGTCTCATTCCGGTTGAGACAGACGACCCAGTACCTGTAGCTTAGTAGATAGATTTATTTGTACTAGATTTGTCTCCAGTAAATTGATATTAGTATTTTTATTATATTAGATGACTCATTGGATATTATTTTGTCTTATGAGTTATATTTGACTCTTCAGTTCTTTATATCATATTCGTGCAATTGTTCTATCTTATAGATCTGTGATTGAGTATTCATATTTTATTGGTGGTATTATTATATCTTGATTGTTAGATAGATAGTTTATCCAAACAGCGTTCTACCGTCGATGATGCGGCGTAGGCTGAACGTTGTTCACTACTCGCATTTTTATACTGGGTACGGGTCGTGACATCATATTCCTGTGTCAACCGACTTATTTTTTATTCTTTCACTTGTGAGGCTCTTTTATGAGTGACCTCAAAAAGTTTTTAAACTTCTTGCGAAGTGCCATAAGTGGAGACCCTGTTAAATTTAGTTTTATATACAGTACAGAATAGAGCGTTAATAGCTTTAGAATCAAGACTAACTTTTTTTTTAGTATTTGTGTACTTAACATGAGGTTTCTCTACAAGGTTATCATTTACAACTATTCTAGGTGGCTTCTTGTATCCTTCTACTACAATAGCCCAAAGTTTAAAATTAAGTTACTTTAAATAAAAGCTCATATGTGTCTTACAGTACGTATAGTTAGTTTTGTCATATAGGGGTAGCCTATTTATGGACTGGCCTTCACCATTGTTTGTGTGGATAGATCTAACAGTTTCCATGAGTCTCTTAGGATGTTAAGCCAATATCAAGAGAACTTGCTCTGATACCAATTGAAGGACCGTAGCACAATTCTAGAAGGGGTAAATAGAGTACAGCAGAATAATCTACCCAATTAAAATTAAGCAGAGTGAAGGTAGTTAACTACTAACAGTAATAAACAAGACAAATATATAAAGTAGTAAAGGTAAGAGAGCAAACGCAAACACCGAGATTTTTATCCTGGTTTTCCTCTGAGAGAACTAGTCCAGGACCAAAAACTCTTGCTCGGAGTTGTATCCACTATAATCAATAATAGTGAATTATAAGGTTTGATCTGAAGGCTTGCCACTTCTTACAACCATGAGATTTGATCCAAAGTCCCACAACTTCACGGCAGGAGAGAGAGAGAGAGAGAAAATTGATTAAGCCAAGCTCTTTACAACTCTTGTAGACTTCTAGACTGAGACCGTACTTGACACTTAGAAGGCTAGAAAGTTTCTCTTAGAAATAGGAAGGTTGAGGCTCAGATATTTTCTTACTAAAGGATTGAAGGATGAAGAATAGGATGAGTTGAGTGAGTTAGAATGATGGAAATTCAATCCTATTTATAGGATATTAGCAAACAAAATTCGGCCAGAGTTCGGTAAGGTTTTAATTCAAATTTTTGAACGTTGGGCCAGAAAATTAGGAGTGTAATAATTGGGTTGATTTCACACTATATAGTTAAACGAGTTTGGTCCGAGTTCGGCACAAATTTGGCCCAAGTTCGGTTGCCTATTCTAGTAAGGTTTGAGTATGAATGTAGATTGATTTGGTGGCTAGATTTGAGGGTTTGTTTTAGTGGACTTTGGGTTATACCGGTGTGACTCGATGTACGTAAGTCATATACTCAAATAAAGTAAAAAATTACATTTGAATAACACAGTACAATCAGCATGTAGCAACAGTATTTAGTCTTCAGATTGTAACATATCGTTACATGGTTTAATTAACTATTAAAATTAAGTTGACTGAGACTGAATGGGCCAACACGCCTCTCGTGGGGGTTCGAGGGCAATATCCCCGAAAGGTATTCATATTTCTAGATCTATTTATCTTTGGACAACTGTTATCAAGGAAAAATTCATCTTCAAGACAGTGGACGTTTCAGAATATTGGCATCATCAAGTGATCTTGGTTTGTTATGTAATCTTAAATTTTATTGAGTCTAAGACTTATGTATATCGAGTCACACTGGCATACTCAAGTCAACTCAAAATAGCCTAAAACCTATCTCCCAAAATTAGACCAAATATAACCTGAACCAAAGCTTGCACCAGTCTGGAATAAGAAAACCAAACTCGGACCGAACTCTGGCCGAACTCGGACCGAACTCGGACCGAACTCGGTCAGCCAATTTTAAAAATATGGCCAGTTACAGTATCCCTGAATTTGTGGCTCCAACGTTCGAAAATTTAAATATTCCATACCGAGATATGGTCGAACTCAGTTTGAGAATATCCTATAGATAGCCATAAATTTTTATATTCTTACTCACTCAACCATTCTTAATCTTTTTATCATATAGTTAGCAAACCCTCAGAGACTTAACCTTTTTATCTCCAAGATCAACTCTCCAGCCTTCTAGTACCTAGTGCAAGCTCGATTAGAAGTCTTTCGGAGTTGTAAAAGCTTAGTTTGTCAAGCTCTCTTCTCAGTTTAAAGTCTGCATGCCCTTCATATCTAACGCACATGTGAAGTCTTTCGAGCCTTCACATCAAAGCTCAATATTGTAAGAAGTTGCAAGCCTTCGGATCAAAGCTTGTAATTTTCTATTGGTGATTATAGTGGATAAAACTTCGAGCAAGAGTTTTTGGGCCTGGACTAGTCCTCTTAGAGAAAACCAAGATAAAATCTTGGTGTTTGTATTTGCTTTCTCTCTCTCTCTCTCTCTCTCTCTCTCTCTCTTACCTTTACTACTTTATATATCTACTCTACAAATATATCATTATTGTTAGTTGGTAGTTGTCTTTACTTAGCATTATTTTTTAATTGGATAAATTATTCTGCTGCACTCTATTCACCCCCCCCCCTCTAGAGTTGCCATCACTGTCCTATAATTGGTATCAGAGCATGTGCTCTTTTATAGGCTTTAATTCCTAGAGTGTTATGCATGACAACTGTGAAATCTATCTTCATTAGTGAAGGCCAATCCACAAATAGGCCTCCTCTATTTAATGGAACCAACTATACTTATTGGAAAACACGTATGTCTTTCTATCATAGTTCACTAGACTTTTATCTTTGTTCAATAGTTAAGGATGGCTACAAAAAGCCTGTTAGAATTTTAATAGATGGTGTTCTTGTAGATAAGCCTAAAGACAAGTACACTGATCTATAAAAAAATCCAGTCTTGATACTAAAGCTTTCAATGCTTTATTTTGTGCTTTAGATAATACTGAGTTTAATAGAGTATCTATATGCACCACCTCATACGAGATCTGAAAACTTCTTAAGGTAACTCATGAACGAACTTCACAAGTGAAAGAATCCAAGATTAGTAGGCTTACTCAAGAATATGAGACTTTCAAAATGAAGCTAAATGAGAACATTACACAAATATTTACACGTTTCCTTTATGTCATTAATCCTCTTACTTCTCTTGGAAAGGAATACAACAACCATGAAAAGATCTGCAAGTTGCTTCGAGGACTAACCAAGAAGTGGAACCCTAAGGCTACTGCAATCATTGAAGGAAATGACATTACCGTCATAATTCTTGAGACACTAATGGGAAAGTTGATGACTCAAGAGCTAGACCTCGAAGAATTTGAAGAGTCAAATCCCAAAGAGAAGGCTATCACGTTCAAGGCACATCATAAAGATCCTCTGACGATGCTTCTGAAGATGAAGAAGCAAATGATGACTCAAACAATAAGGATCTGGCCTAAATTTTTAGGTGCTTCAAACGATTCTTAAAGTTTATGAAATCAAATCAAAAGAAGAACGATCTTGAAGATGAACCAATTTACTCCAACTGCAGAAGGTCAGGCCATAGGATGAAAGATTGCTCCAAAGCAAAAAAGGAGAATCGATATGAACAACCAAACAAAAGAGAATCTTCGTCTCGCAAATATGCAAACACAACTATCTGGTGTAAAAGTGAAGCTTGCGATTCAAAAAAAAGAAAGCCCTCGACATGTTACAAATGTATGCTTAATGGTACTAACTAACAAGGTAAAAGATAATTCTTTATTTGAAGAGTTTTTTATGATGAATTATCTGATGCTTTTAATGACTTATTTGAAGATTACAATAAGCTTAGAATAAGCAAGCTAGAAAATATATTAAATCTTATCAGCATGAGAATAAAAAAGCTTATTTGTTTACTAAATGAAGTTATAGAAAATTTCTCTCTTTACGACTATGTTGATATCTCCAAACTTAAGCTTAGCTTACAAGAAGCACTTGACTGCTTTGATGAAAGCAATCAAGAAAATATTAAACTTAAGGAAGACTTGAAACAAGAAAGGAAGAAGTATTCTATTATTGCACTTAGAATTGATGCTCTTCCTTCTAAATATGATAATTTATATGCTAGTTCTAAAAAGTTAGAGATTAGATTAGGAAAACAGGGTGATACAATATATGATCCAGTCTAACACAAGTCATGTGACAAGTCACCAGGTGACTCATCACAAAGTCACACACAATAGATCATTTATAAAGGAAGCAAGCAAAGCTAAAGCTTCACACAATCATACTTTCTACTACAAATATCCACGAAAGACACAACACACACTTCACATACTCATATTTCTACACCCAATACAAATGCCTATGTTGCATGTCATTATCGTGGTTTAAAAGGACATATTTTATATCAATGCAAGGCTAGAAAATTGGTTGATATGAATATATATAAGTGGATTTCCAAAGCTAACAAATATGGATCCAAATCTTGGATACCAAAGTCTCTGCCTAATGATGTAGGTAGAAAGCTTTATGTCAGGATTTAGCACCAAGAAGAATGTTGGTGATTACAAAGCTACAAAGGTCATCTTCCAAGCAATTGCACCAACATAAAAAATAGCCACTTGAGCTACTTTGGTTAAAATTATAGAATATAGCATGTTACATTCTCTTATTGATATACTTTGGTTCTTATTTATTCGTAAATCAATATGAGATATATTATACTAAAATAATTAGTTTAATTCTTTTTTGTTTCATAGCTAGTTATTGATTAGTTCACACTATGGAGCCATTTACTTTCTATCAATATGACACAATTGTCTATGCATGTCTTATAACTTTTAGTAAACTTTATTTGTCAAAAATAAGGAATTTTGGATTCTGACGTTGCATGAAGATATAAGTTGCTGAGCTTCTTTTTCAAATATACAATCTTCATAGTAATTATTATTCTTGGTTATAAGCCAAAATGGCCCTTCTGTCAAAAAGGCGTAAATAGCCTAAGCAACAGGGTGCTTAAGTATCTTCGTGACCATCGCTAGCTGGGATTCGGCCCCTACAGCTAACCCAAGATGATCAACACTTTATTGAAAAATAATTTTTTAAGGTCTAATTGTAATTGTTTTCAGAATACAGTAGTGAATCTGAGCCCTACTTTTTGACTTAAAATTGATAACTTTTAGTATAGACTATGACACTATGTCTTAGTAAGCACTACTAGTCACCTTGGATATTTCTAATTATTTTCTGAACTATGTCACTTAGTTTAAATTTAAGTTTTGGCGAGTTGCAATGATATGAATATTTCTTTTCTACTACATGATTCGTTGCTAGACTATGATACATAATTTAATGTTAAGTTGGGATATCTGAGAGAAGTTTAATTGTCTATTGCATATGACTAAATATTCATGTATGCTTCTCTTCTATTATTGTTACCCAATATTTTTATAGTAATTTTATGAATATGATCTTAATGTCATTATTCTACATAATTTCTTATGGTAATATTCTAGCCACATACTCTACATTTACCACATGTTCATGTTATATGTTTTATGTACTCACCTTGTCTTCAAGATAAATTTTTCGTTTACGGGGAAGCCGTAAACTAGCTATTTTGACAAAGGAGGAGAAATATCTACATATTCGCCAATTTCTCAAGTACTACAGGGTAGCTTATGCACATGTAGAAGCTTAGGTAATATCAGATGTTTCAATATCTCCTATTACGGGGAGGAAAAATAAGTTTAAGTAAGTATATGTTTAAGTAATATACTTATAGTGATTTGTTCTTAATCTTTTAATATATGCATCGATTATATCTATCTTAAACTTAACTAATTTTCCATAATCAAAAAGGGAAAGATTGTTGGCCTAATGTTTATATTGAGTTTTTGAATATGGCTAATCGATTAAGTTTATCATTATGACAACTGTCATCAAGAAAAAATGGGCCTTGCAGACAGTGGACGTTTCAGAAGATTAGCGTCATCAAGTGCTCTTGGTTTATTATGTAATCTTATATTTTATTAATTTTATGACTTATGTACATCTAGTCGCACTAGCATACTCAAGTCCACTAAAAATAGTCCAAAACCTATCACCCAAAATTAGACCAAATATAACCTGAATCAAAGCTTGGGCCGGTCTGAAATAAGCAAACCAAACTTGGACTGAACTCGGACTGAACTCAGTCAGCATATTTTAGAAATATGACCAGTTTTAGTATCCCTGATTTTGTGGCTCCAACATTCAAAAATTTAAATATTCCATACCGAATTCTGGCCGAACTAAGTTTGAGAATACCCTATAAATAGGCATATATTTTTATATTCTTACTCACTCAACCATTCTTAATCTTTCAATCATATTATGAGCAAACCCTTAGAGCCTTAACCTTCTCATCTCCAAGATCAACTACCCAGACTTCTAGTGCCAAGTGCAATCTCGGTTAGAAGTATGTCAGAGTTGTAAAAGCTTGGTTTGTCGAGTTTTTTTCTCAGTTTGAAGTCTGTGTGCCCTTCGTATCAAACACACATGTGAAGTCTTTCGAGCCTTCGGATCAAAGCTCAATGTTTTAAGAAGTTGCAAGCATTTGGATCAAAGTTTGTGATTAACTATTGGTGATTATAGTGGATACAACTTCAAGCAAGATTTTTTGGGCCTGGACTAGTCCTCTCAGAGGAAAAATAGGATAAAATCTTAGTGTTTGCGTTTGTTCTCTCTTACCCTTACTTCTTTATATATCTACTCTACAAATATATCATTATTGCTAGTTGATAGTTGTCTTTACTTAGCATTAAATTTTTAATTGAGTAGATTATTTTGTTGTACTCTTCACCCCCCTCCCCCTCTAGAGTTGTCATCACGGTCCTACAGTCTACACTTGAGGAAAAAATTTGGATCCAGGTCCTGAGAGGGACGTAACAAGATACAATAAAAGTATGTCACAAAATGCTAAAAATAAATATCCATAAGGTCTCCTAAGTCGTACCCCAATCTCCCGCAGGCTAATCGGCCGTCCCCACTAGGCGAGAATCACCGCGCCAGCGCTCCCACGGGACGATCGCTTTGGCCCATCTGGGCATGATGCCGTACGAGCGTGGGGCTGCGCCCGTACAAGGCCGAGGTTTATGCTAGCGGTAAGAGATCTAAGCCACAGAGTCGCACAGATTGTCCGAGTACAATAAAATTATAAATGCATAGGCGATTGGTAATAAGTTCACAGAGTCATTAATAGTGGAAGCATTGAATAACACAAGTTGAAGTAAAACAAACTCTTTATTTATATTGAACAAGTGTTACAGGCGGCGCTAGGCCGAGATTACAAGTCGCTCAAGCCTCTCTCCCTAAAATAGTAAAAGCATACCAAGTAGCTACATTTATGGAATGATGTATAGGCGATGTTCCAACATTATATCTTGTATAGGTGCTTCAGTTCTGGACGCAACGCTCCAAGGCTTCAGAGTAATCTCCACGCCTTAGCACGCACGAAGGAGGCATCTGTACCGAACGAGGTTCTCTCGCACCCTGCAAGTAATCTGGTAGGTTATCAATACATGAATGCACTGGTGGGGAGGCTACTCGCCCACTCGACAAATCCAAACACATTCAATAGGTTTCGTGCACCATCTATTAGGTTATCTTTCTAGTTGCCTTAGGATCAGTTTTATGGCAAAGATTGAATAGCCTAACTCATATGGCAGTACGCCGTATGATATAAGAGAAAATACTGTGAGACTTACCAACTTACCATTTGTTCTTCCCTGTCTAAGGCAAACCAAGTTAATTCAAGCATAAGCAGCATATATAATGTATCAAGGGGCAATAACTTGTGCAAATACTGTGTTATGAGCAAGATTATGTTTTGGGTGCATGAGTTACAGTTATTATAAGGTATTTGCAGAAGATATTAAAGTATTCCATACGTACAAATTATCCTCAAGACTCGTTCAAGTATTTCCAATTTCCAGGCGCGATACAATGACTCGCATGTGGATAGCCACTAAGCGATGATGACTTATCTATATGAACAAAAAGTTGCTGGCAAAGCCATCAATGATGGGTCATTGAGAGGATGGAATGCAATAAAAGACAAGAGGCGCTATAAACTATCTTGCCAAGTACAAGAGAGACCCTACAATCATTTCCATTCCAGATCAGATCGGATCGGACCCCGGTGCCCCGAAGATCGTCCGTGGAACAGGATCCGAAGATCCCCCTCATTTTCGAGTTGTCTACGACATACAAGTCTCTAAGATTATCCAATTTCACATCTTGACAAGACAATCCATAACATGAGTATAAGAGGTATTTTTGCCCTGAACGAGTATTGCTCCACGAGCTGTGATACTTGATTTGCTTGACCGAATTTATGTTCAGATGTAAACTTGATGTCACGACCCGCACCCGAATATTTGTGTACGAGTACGTAGTTACCGTACCGGGATATTCGGGCACGAGTACGTGGTTATGCCCAGCCTACGCTACAAAATCGGTGGTAGAATGCTGTGTGGGTTATTTCTAACTATCTAACATCTCAACAATATAATATGGTACATGTCAATCATCTCAACTCTAAACGGAGGAGCAATATAGTATCTCACATGAATAACAAATCTCAATAATAAAACAAACTAAGGAAGAATAATGCAGGAATGGAATAACGATGGAAAGAATAAGATAAAATCCATAATTTGAAATAATATACAAACTATGAATCCACCAAAAGAATAGTCTAATATAATCCAATACAAAATAACTAGACCTCCTCGGGCTCTGCAACTAAGTCCTCTTGGTCAATAGGAGTATTCTCTAAAGGTATGTCATCCTGCGGCCCGTAGAAGGACACTGCTCTAAAAGTAAGTCATCTGGAAAAATATATCCAGTCAGGATTGGAATGAAGTACATACCTCTGAAAGCAGTTTTAATAGCATAATCGAGCATATAAACAGATATAGAAATGAAATACAAGATTACCAAACATATAAATGAATGAACAATAGATATACAGGTAATGTACGAGAATATAGATCAATAATATGAATATCACAATATGATAAAATAACTGTAATCTAAACTAACTAATGTACTTCAAAATACAAGTTTATTATGTGATTGGGTTGGGTGAATATGATCAGGTAAGACGATTATAAGTAAGGTATGTAACCAGAATGTACACGATGCAACAATGGGGCTTTGATCATATAATCAACTCCTACTCTCCTACCCCCAACTAATACCGATGGATCCAATCACGACACGCTATGAACACGAAATATAACCACTGAACACGAGCAGTGGGTGTACACGAATATCATAACCACCAAACACGAGCGATAGGTGTACACGAATAGGCACATTAAATACGAGCAGTGTGTGAACACAAAATATCATTAATACCCAATATACACGATGAGATACAATGTGCACGAGTACCCGTTGAACACGGTAGGGGATAATATCTCCTGACGGGATCCATATAGTACCAGTCCAGAAATTACTGTATCGGAATCAAGTATACAATTCTAGAATATCCATATATATAATATTATGAATTAAAAACTATCAGAGAAATATGCTCGCCTGACATCCTGAGCAAGTTGTGTCTCTCGATGCCCAAGTCGGTGTCTCACAACCTATATGTGGTATGTTACATCAATACAAGGTTCAAGAATAAAAATTAGTGAAGTTGATACAATTCTAGGTCGATACGCCATTTCTAAGTCAAATCCATGAAATCTAGGTTGCAAGAGACTAACACTAAGTAACTAAGTTGATACGCTATGAAACTATGCTATATTAGCTAAGCTAAGAAATAACAAGGCACTCAAAGAGTCGTATCCTAAGATACGCAAGTTTATTATATAAAAATAATAGTGCTTATATATATACAAGTCAAACATATAGTATTATAACAAATCAAAGCAAAAAATAGGATACCTTGGCCTTGCACCAATGCGTATCGCACTACCTCGATACCCAAACTCAATACCTTGGGTATCGGCCCAATACCTTAGTAATACCTTGGTATCTCAAGATAACCCAGCACTTAGTATAACTAATACATATAGAATTTCCAATTAATACACTAACTATAAACTAATACTAATATATACCTATCCATATAATATATCAATAGTATACATAACTAACTACTTAACTAATCATATGCTAGTTACAACCATAAGTACCTACTTAGTATACAATAATATACTACAAATATACATAATACATATACTAGATATAACTAACTCAACATACATTACCTAAACATATATATACTACACTAGCTATTACCCAATGTACTTATTATTACTTATATATATATAAATACATAACTAACTATAAACTAAACACGTACACATCTAACCCTAAAACCTCACTGGTGAACCACTGAAACACTGAGAACCCCCCCCCCCCCCGGTCTGCTGATATGGCACTGATACCTTGACTCAGAGGCTGATATTGCTATCTGACATTGAGCACCGGTGATGAGGACTGCACCTCTTAGTTGCAGTGGCTACCTCTCCAGTGTAGTGATGCACTGACTGCATAGTACCACTCTACTGAACTTGATACTGTTAGCCTTTTATCTTGTACTGATACTCAGGCAATTGGTTGCTACTATGCAGAACATGATACTGTTAGCCTTCCATCTTGCACTAATACTCGGGCAACTGGTTTCCACTGTGCAGAACTTGATACTGTTAGCCTTCCATATTGCACTGATACTCGGGCAATTGGTTTCCACTGTGCAGAACTTGATACTATTAGCCTTCCATCTTATACTGATACTCGGGCAATTGGTTGCCCGAGTGCACAGCAGCCCTCAGCAGCTAGCTGCAGCTTCCTTGCGGCCCGAGTGCAGCTGCACCTTCAGCAGCTAGCTGTAGTTGCTGCATATTTTGGTGCACAAGCTCCCAATCCCCTTCTATGCAGAGTCTCTATGTTGCCTTGCTGGTCGCTCCCTGCCTAAGAGTTGCTGCCACTACTAGATTGCTGAACCCGTTGCTCTTACCCTCTTGAACTATACAGTAGCCGGAAAGCTGCATACCTCTTATACAGTGCTAGCAACTGCAACTTGTAATTGTCTGATACTGATACGGAGTGTATTAGTAATCGATACTAGGCATTGGCTGTCACTTTAGCTGCTGAATAAACTGCACACCTCTTGATGTGGCCTGCCTCTCCCTCTCTCACACTCAAGCACACAGATACACATACACAATTATACACATACACACACACACACACACACACACACATATATATATATATATCGATAACTAACTATCTATATACATAGATACATATACTACCCCTCATACAACTATATATACATATATACCAAACTATCTATATATATATATATACAAACATATATATATATAAACTAACGCATATATATATATATATATATATATATATATATATATATATATATATATATATATATATATATCACTATATACACACACACACACACACACACACACATAACAACTCAAATCATAATATATACTATTATATACACTATTTATTACATAGATAGCATATATATATATATATATATATATATATATATATATATATATATATATATATATATATATATATATATATATATATATATATATATACATGCACGTAGAGGAAAAAGGGTCAAACAATAAACACATGGAGTGCACCGCACCTGTATCATACTTTCTCTATGATACGCTTGCGATACGGCTCTAACACACAACCAAACGTATCCCGGAGGATACGAGCAAGTCTAATACATTAATTATGAATAATATGTATAGTAATTAGAGTATCTACGTGTTCGTGTCACAATATGATATGCACAAGGCCCCGTGTCAGAGAAAAACCCCCAAAATAAACTTGTTTCATCAAATTGATGAGATACGGCCTATACATATCCAATTATGAGCATGACACTAGTTACAAACAAGAATAAAATTTCATTTAGATCTATTAGACTCAATGACAAGCACTACATGTGCCAATCTCAAAATTTTCCTAAAATTGGCACCAAATTGGATATAACTTCCATCGTAGGTCTCCGATGAACCTAAAACTAATTTTTATAGGTAGTCTATGCATGTGGGTTGGTTTCTCATAGTTAAATCTCAGATCTATATTCTATTAGAAGGGAAAAAACTAAAATATACCTATTGGGAGATGGATTCCCAATAAAAAGTTCCTAATTGCCAAGTAGCTCCTCTCTTTGTAGATCTTGGCCTCCTCCTCCTTGCTTCTTTTTTTTTTCTTGTAGATCCTTGATGTAGAAGCCTCAATAAAGAATTTATAAAGAGATTGGTGAAGAATTGGTAGATAATTGATGAGGGAATGGAGGGAATTTGGAAGAGGAAAAATGTAGATCTAGAATTTAGGAATTTGGTGAAGTAAAATGAGCACTCTCTCTCCTCCTTGTGGCCAGCCATGTAACCCCTCCCCAAGCAATATAAAATATCACAAATATCCCTTGTGTCCTCTCATAAAAAATTTAATTAGGGAGGTAAGATTCTAATCTAATGGTTTCTCTAATTAATCAAACCTCTTAATCTATGGGCCTAATTCAATGGTCTCAATCTAAACTAGTCTAAATATTAGGTTCATGCATTCTAATAAAATAGGTTTGGTCCACTACACAAGTCCAAAATAAATCTATAACTAGCAAATAATAAGTAATATAATAATTAAATAATCATGCATGCATAAATATTAAATATAATTAATCCTAAAATAAAAATATCCATATTAATTACCAAACTACCCTTGAATAAAAATATGAGGGTGACAATCCTACCCACCTTAGAAAAAAAATTTCCTCAAAATTAAGGAAAAAACTAACTACCAAAAGCAAATAATACAATACAAGAAAGAATTATACCTCACGGCTTGAACAGATATGGATATCGCTCGCGTATCTCGGTCTCTCGCTCCCAGCTACTCACTCCTGGCGAGTGATGGCCCCACGCAATGTGTGCCAAAGGAATCATCTAGCTCCTCAGCACCTTCTCTCTCTGATTCAGAATCTCCACTGGCTGCTCTGGATAACTAAGAGTAGGGCCCACCTCTATCTCCGAGTGATCCAACACATGACTGGGATCTGTCATATACCATCTTAACTGTGATACGTGAAATATATTGTGCACTCCCTCCAGTGTAGGTGGTAAGTCTAGTATGTATGCAACTGCACCGACCATCTCAAGTATACTGAAAGGTCCGATAAATAAAAGACTAAGCTTGCCGCCTCTATCAAAATAAATCGTGCCACGTGTCAGAGAAATCCTGAAGAAAACTAAACCGCCAACCTAGCACGAAATATAACCTTAGCACTCTAATAAAACAACAATAAAACACAAGCAAAAAAGCTAAAGCTATACCTCAAACTCCAAGGATCTTCGGTGACTATCGGCCCAATGTTGTTGCTGTCCTGCGCCACTCGAAGCCTATCCCTGATAAGCTTCACCTTCTCTGCCACATCCACTACCATCTCTGGCCCCAATAAAGCTCTATTACCAATATCATCCGAGGACAACGGAGTACATCATCCCTGTTCGTACAACACCTCAAATGGTGATATCTTAATATTGGCTTGGTAGCTGTTATTGTATAAAAACTCTACCAAGTGAAGGTGATCCTCCCAAGAACCTCCAAGATCTAAAACACAGGTTCGTAGCATGACAATCTGGCATATATATATATCCGTAAGCTTCTCCGTAGATGTACCCACTTTAAATGGCAAAAAATGGACTGATTTGGTTAACCTGTCCATGATGACCCAAATTGTATCCTTGCCTCCTGGAGAATATGGAAATCCTGATACAAAATCTATGGTCACATATTCCCAGTTTTATTCAGAAATGGGTAAAGGCTAAAATAATCCTCCTGGCCTCTGTCTCTCCACCTTGACCTGCTGGCAAACTAAGCATTTGGACATAAAGCTAGCTACCTCCTGCTTCATGCCATACCATCATACATGATCCCTCATATCTCTATATATCTTGTTAGCACCTGGATGTATAGAGTATTGAGAATGATGTGCCTCCTGCAGAATCTTCTCGTACAATGCTCCTCTCGGTACGCACAACTTATTACCGTGTTGCAATGATCTATCATCTGCAATGATAAAGTCCTCTGCCAACCTATTCTAAACCTGTGCTCTGATGCTTCTCAGAGACTCATCCTTATACTGTCCAGCTCTGACCCGGTCTATCAGCTCTGACTGAACCTAAAGTCCCCATATCTGTGCTGCGACTCCCGAAATCAATACCTCAATGCCCAAACTGTTAAGATCTGCCAATAAATAACTGTCTCTAGTCAAGCACATAGCCACGGAATACTTGATCAAAGCATCCATGACTACGTTGGCCTTTTCTGGATGGTACTGCAAAGATATGTCAAAGTCTTTCATCATCTCCAACCATCGCCGCTGCCTCATGATGAGCTCTTTCTGTGTAAATACATACTTCAAGCTCTTATGGTCTGTGAAGATCTCTACTCTCTCTCCATATAAATAGTATTTCCATAATTTAAGAGGAAAGATAACTGCTACCAACTCCAAATCATAGGTAGGATAGTTCTTCTTATGCGGGCGTAATTCCCTGGAAGCATAGGCAATCACCTTAACGTTCTGCTATAACACACAACCCAAACCCTTCCCTGATGCATCACTGTAAATAAAAAATCCTCCTACTCCTGATGGTAGTGTCAAGATGGGAGCTGTATTTAATCTCCTCTTCAGCTCCTCAAATACTGACTGACAATCCTCAGTCCAGACGAATTCTACGTCCTTCCTGGTCAGCCTAATCATCGACTCTGCAAGTCTAAAAAAGTCCTGAAAAAACCTCCGATAGTAGCCCGCCAATCCAAGGAAGCTCCTGATCTCTTCTACTGAACTCGGAGTAGATCATGATTCAACTGCTGAAATCTTCTTCGGGTCCACCAAGATTCTATCTCCTATAATAACATGCCCAAGGAATTCAACCTTATCAAGGAAGAATTCACACTTCGATAACTTTCCATATAGCTTCTCCTTCCTGAGGGTCTCCAGAATAATCCTTAAGTGCTGCTCATGCTCCTCTGGGGTCTTCAAATATATCAGAATATCATCTATGAAGACTACAACAAACTGGTCCAGGTACTGATGAAACACCTTGTTCATCAGGTTTATGAACACTGCTGGGGCATTGGTCAATCCAAACGGCATCACCGAGAACTCGAACTGCCCATAACGAGTCCTGAAAGTTGTCTTCGAGATATCTTCCCTCTTTACTTTTACCTAGTGGTACCCTGACCTCAAGTCTATCTTTGAGAATATCTTCGCTCTGCTTAACTGGTTAAACAAGTCATCAATCTGCGATAACGGGTATTTGTTCTTGATAGTGAGGTTATTAAGTGCTCTGTAGTTGATACACATATGTACCGAAACATCCTTCTTCGGTACAAAAAGTATTGGAGTACCCCATGGTGATGAACTAGAATAGATAAAGTCCTTGTCTTGCAACTCATCTACCTACTTCTTCAACTCCGCAAGTTCGTTGTTGTTGACTCTATAGACGTGCTGAGATATCAGCTCTGCGCTTGGCACCAAATCTATAGAGAATTCTATATCTCTGTCCGGCGGCAACTCTGACAACTCCTCTAGAAAGACGTCCAAGAACTCTACAATCAGCGAATGTGGCGACTCCTGCTCTTCTACCAAAGCTTCACAGAAATTGCCTTTGCTCTGCTCTGCTCCTCGGATGAACTCGAACTTTGGCTCTTCTGGCATCAGAAATAAAACTCTACCTCCACAATAATTGATACTAGCGTGATGTCTACTCAACCAATCTATCCTGAGTACTATATCATAACTCGAAAGTGGCATTATGAGTAAACATACGCTCAGCTCACGGTCTCCCAAATAAACTCTCTGGTTCTTACAAATATCACTGACCAGGATAATGCCACCTCCGGTCATAATTTTGCAAGTCTTCGCCAATGGTTCAGACTCAAGACGATGCCTCAAAGCAAAAGATACAGATACAAAGCTATGAGAAGCACCAGAATTAAACAAAATATGAGCTAAAAATGAGTCAAGATAAACTAAACCTGAGATGACATCACCAACCAGCTCCTCATTCTCGCCAGTCAAGGCAAAAACTCGCCCATGTTGCTGCGCTCCTCTCTGCTATTGATGCTGGGCAAACTGCTACTGCTGTGGTGGAAGAGGTCCTTTCTGCTAGCCCGCTGGTGGTCTAGCGGGTGCTTTCTGTGCCTGTCCTCTATCCTTAGCTGGACGAGCTGGGACTTTGGGATAAGCCCGCAACTAATGATCTCCCAATCCACAGAATAAGCATTGGCCTAGCCTTATCCTGTATGCGTCCCATCCGTGTCCTTGCTTCTTACAAAAAGTGCAAGAAGCTGTTGCCCTCTTAATCTGATGCATCTACTATGTCGGCGCTCTAGTAGGCCCATGATACTGCTACCTCTGGTGCTGGTAAGGCCTCTGGTGATGCTACTGGAAGTGAGGCCTCTTTGCTGGACCCGTATTATTGCTGGATCCTCATGTGTCCCTCGGTCTCTTAGAGCTAAACTCTAAGTCATCCTCTGCTTTATGCGCCTGTCTGAGTATCTTCTCGAAGCTAGCGGTAGGATCTCCGCTGGTGTGGGGTTTAACCTTCTGGTTCAGGCCCTTCCTAAACTTTCTTGCTCTGCCTCTAGGTTTCTGACCCTCCATGAAGTGACCTAGACGGTAATACTCTACCGCATACTTGTCCACTGACATACCTCCCTGGACGAGGTATTGGAACTGACTCTCTAAAGATATAAGGGCCATGTCCGAAAAGAACTTCTCCTTGAAAAGCTCTTTGAAGACTTCCCAAGAGAGTCCTGGTACTATAATCCTCGGGTATGTCCGAAACTATGTCAAGGCAATGTCGAACATCATATGACCCGCTGCCTCTATCTGTAGCACCTCTGGAATCTGTACCAGCCGCAGGTTTCGCTCAATATTCTCGATTAACTCATCCGTATAGATAATTACCTCTGTGCCCCTGAAGTCCTTCGGGCACATCCTCTTGAAGTCGATGATGGTGCCTGGCCTCAGCTGATATGGAATAAACTGAGCCGGTACCGTCTGTGGTTAGGCTGGAGTAGCTCTGTCCACTGCTGTAAGTACGATCTGGTGAGCATTCTCTACGCTCTGTCGTAGGACCTCTAACTGTCGCTGCTGCACCTCCATTATCTGTTGGAATAGCACGAATATCTGCGTCTGATCAACTACTGGTGGTGTAGGTGGAAGATCCTTGAAAATTGTATATCCTTTCCTCGAAACTGGAGGTGGAGCACCTCCGAAAGCTGTTGTCGATACGCCCACCTGGACCGGTGAAGCTGACCTCCTGAATGTACGTACTAGACCATCGTCTGAGGATGCTGCCCTCATGGGTGATGAAGTGACTGATTGTCAACCCGATATTTTAGATTAAGGGTATTTTCGTCTTTTGATAATTAATGTGTAAATTATTGAATGATATTTAATAATTGTGATTTTATTTGATTGTTGCACCTTACCGTTGCTTCGATAATTAGAGCACTATACTAGTCTTGTCTTCCAACAGATTTCCCACCCTTGTCCTAGACGTGTCAGACTGTTATTTTGATACTTGTGTGACTCATAACCATGTCTTGTTGTACTTAATCTTAGTCGCACAATATTCGTCGCAACCGACTATATTTAATTCTATATAAATCTAACTTTGTATCCTTGTGTGTTCTAATCAAAATTGGAGGCACAATCTCGATCCATTTTGAGCAACCCAAATTAGGATAATATTCTATTCTGAGTCTACTTCATTCATGATACTTGTGTCCCACTTAATTTCAGTCCCTTGTACTTCTAATTAATTTTAGAACATCAATTACATTTATTTTTAATTAATTAAACCATAAACCCAAACTTGTGCAATTTTCCAACTGTTGGGCACTTTCGTGCAAAAGTGCATTAAGGTATCCATCCCGTTGGACACGACACATAAATAACTCATTTTTCTTTTATGTATATTTTTCTATAAATTTTTAGGAGTGCGTAATTCAACATCGACCTCCTCAACCCATAGCCCTCCTTAAATTTTGAACCGATGTAATCATAGCCATTCTTTTTTAACCCATTTAAATCCTAGCCCATTGGAATATCTCCATAACAAGCCAAGGCCTTTTTTCTAGTATTGACTGAAGTCAAATAGTTCTAGGTCAACCCAACACCACATATATAAATATTCGTATTTCCTTACTTTTCCTTTTTTATCCCTTTCAACCTAAACCTAAGTCTCCAGCCGACTTCTTCACCCATCTCCTGTGCATCTCTTTCCCTCACCCCGCCGACCCGAGAGCAGCACCCCCTTCGCCAGAGCAGCCTCGTCAACCACTGCACCCAGCCCACGGTCGCCTGAACCTAGCCATCCCGCGCTCGCCTGGAGCCGCTGCCAATTGCCAACTTCCTGTGATTGAATGCCGGAGTGGCCCGTCAACGCCAGCACCCGACCGCCTCGCCTTTCCCCTCTCGTTCAACTCACCTAACCGATCGACTCTTTTTCCCCGACCACCTGCCGATCACTTCGACCCTCGACCCGACCGGAATCCCGTTGCGCATTCCCCGCCTCCACACGATATCTCCCCGCGAAACGACTGCACCTCAGTCCCCGTTCCGGTCAGAACCCGACCGCCCAGCCCTCCTCGTCATAATCCCGACCTCGTCTAAATACCCACGTCGACTTTATCTCGACATCCACCATACTTTACCAGCACTTTCGTCATCATCACCATCGTCGTTATCGTCTTCGCCGCTCTCGTGCACGTGCACGCCAAAGCCGAGGTGAGGAGTATTTCCTCTTGTGCATTGTTGTGCGCATACACGTACGTACATATGCGTATTCTTTATTATATGTATGCATATATTTAGCTATGGTAGTATACACGTATGGTATGTTGGTACATGGGTGTAGGCACTTAGTGTATGTATTTGTTTTCAGTATGGGTTAGTATACGTATATCGTATATTTGGTATATAATTGTAAATATATGTATATATATAGAGAGAGTATAAACTCAATTAGTATATATATACGTATTTATATATATTGTATATGTATTTAATTTGGTGTATATGTATATTATAAGTATTAATGCTAGGTAATAATCGGTATAAATTATATATGTACTAGATGACTTGAATGTAACCATGGATACCCGTAGTTACATTAACCTGTAACCACGTAGCATGATAGCAGACTGCCATATGTACACTGACGTACTGGCAAGACCCATATCATGGACTGTCTGTTATGCACAGCGACTACAGACATGATACCCTAGGGTAGTCTCTGAGATTATTGTGTTTGATTGTGTGTTAGTGTAATATCTGATACAATATTGTATTATATGATATGTCTATAGGACTGTTGGATCATTCAGACGATACTTTGGAACCAGGACATTGGTATTGCCAGCTAAGGACCACAGGCGAGTACATTCTCTGACAGTTTCTATTATGTTGATTATCTCTATAATTCTAGTTATATAGCGTACATGACTCCGACACTGTTGTTTACATGAGTTGGCATCATCGAGACCTGACACGAGGAGTCATTATTTGGAATCCATCGTGCTAGCTGGGGAGAATAAGGAAATATTAGTAGCTTATGTGATCATACCCAACTTTACATGCATCATAGCTCACCAATACCTCACGTCGGTGCAGCCTGACCATTACATGCCTCATAACCTGTTATGTATGATTAGCCTAACTATTGCTTGCATCATAGCTATCCGGATGGTTAGCCTGACCTTACATGAATCATAGCTAGTCGTACGTAGCAAGCCTGATCAGTCCTAAGCCGATCACATGATATGCTGATATTTCACACACTTAGTTAGATGTTCTTGACATGTATCTCTAGTATATTAACATAGCATTTCTTATGTTCTAGTCATGATTCTAGCATTCACTTATATATACCAGTTTATTGTTCTAGTGTGTACTTGTATTTTTATTTCATTGCTAGATGTACATTGATGATGACATATGCTCCAGTACTTTATTATTTCAGTATTTCTTATTCTAATATTTCTTATTGCCAGTATGCATATATGTCTTGTATTTCTTTATACTGTGTTATAGTTTTTGTCAATATATGTGGAACTGCTGTTAGTGTTTGTACTTCGTTCCAATCCTAAATAGATATTTTTTCCAGAGGATCTTGAGGATTTATGTACTGCACACTATGGACTGGGTATAGATGCAGACTACACACCAGAGATCTTAGAGGAGACTATTCCTTTAGAAGAGGCATTACCTGCAGCTATCTAGATAGTATTTATCTTATGCATCTGAGACTTATTGAGGTTATTGAGTTTATGTTTAGACTTATTCTTAGTTTATGTTGAGAGTTGTGGAGACTTTATATTGGATAACTAGGTTGTGGTTTATCTTTATTTTGAGACATTGTGGTTGACTGTCTTTCTTCTTATCTCTTATCGTGCCTTATACTTTTATAGTGGTTGTGATTGAGTTTATATTATGAGATATTGTGAGATGTATATTGTCCTCCTTATGGAGATTGATATTATTGACAGGTATTTAGTTATGTTAGTATTATTGTGACCTAGACAGCGTTCTACCGCCGATGCTGCGGCGTAGGCTGGACGTACCCGCGCACTTGTGCCCCTATACCGGGTGCAGGTCATGACACATTTTTAGTGGTGGCCCATGCAGGTCTAGTTTCGTAAATGTGCGATATTGTAGTAGTGTGACAACTTAGTTGTACTGCTGCGAGCATGTGATAGGACATAGAAAATAGGATTTAGGATGAGAGTATACTCAATCACACTAGAAAAATTCTGATCTTTACAATGCTATACTGAATAATTGTTCCTTTAGAATTTTACTGTCCTTTCTTGATGATATCGTATCTATCACCATAATTGATTCTTTTCGGTCTGTCTTCAGGATGTCGTTGCAGACTAAATCTCTGAGAGAGGGAGCATCAACTTCAGAGGGGCCTGCCACCTCTCGACCTGACGAACAGACATCTAAAGTTCCTCCTACATCTTATGTTCATGTGGGAGTACTTGCACCTAACGGGATTTCTCCTCCACCGGTTCAGAGGATTGCCCCAGCTATGACGAACAACCTTCCACCACCACCGACATCGATTCCCGGAGGAGTGCCCACTGACGGGGCACAGATGTTCGCACTTATCCAGGGTATGTTAGTGGCCCAGAGAGTAACAGCAGAAGCTCAGCGTGTTCAAGCTGAGGCTCAGAGGGTGAAAGCAGAGGCTCACCAGGCACAGACAGAGCTGATGAGAGAGAGCATGGAGAATACTCATCAGGTGGCTCTCCAGGTTATGGAGAGAGTAGCAAAACAATTATAGCATCATGGCCAACAACAACAAAGATCAGGTACCATAGTGGACTTTAAGAGAATGATGTCTCGAGAGTTCAAAGGAACTAAAGGAATACTCTATGCTGACGATTGGTTAGAGGACATAGAGAGGAACTTGCGCTTAGCACAGATTCCGGAGATTCTTCAGATCGAGGCCGCTAGCAGTCAGATGTTTGATATCGCCTTGACGTGGTATCGTACAGAGCCGAGACTCACTGTTGAAGGACTTACTTGGGAGGACTTTAAGGAGCTCTTCAAATAGATATTCTTTCCCGACGTAGCTTTGGAAGCATTGGAAAGTCAGTTCCATGACTTAATCCAAGGAGGCATGTCAGTCGACGAATACGTCGTAGAGTTTTGTCGATTGAGTCGATTAGCGCCATCGATGATTCGAGACCCAGGAGACCGAGCACAAAAATTCAGAAAATGACTGAATAGAGAGATCAAGTCTCGTACTTCGGGATGTCGCACAGCTATATTTGAGGGTATTTTGATGGATGCCTAGATTGCTGAAGATGACTTAGACCTCAGGCCCAAAAGAGGATACGACACTTCTGGAGCAACAGGTGGTAACATAGGACCGGCCAAGTGGCCACACTTTCAACAATAACAACAGAGGACGTACTAGCAGCAATACCAGCAACATGCACCAGTTCGAGGACATATCCAGCAACAACAACTACAGAGACAGAATCAGCCCGTTGCCCAGTGTGCATATTACGGAAAGATGGGACATACTAGAGACATCTTCCAAAAGAGGCTAGGAACATGCTTGTCATGTGGATCGTCATCATATTAGCTAAGAGACTGCCCAGCTATTCAGACTCGCCAGGGAGGAGGAGTCGCTCAGAGAGGACCAGCCAGAGAACCTACTATACCAGGAGGCCAGCAAAGAGGACCTCCACTTCCACCATAGCAGCAGAGGTTTACTCAGCAGCAGAGAGGAGTACCGCAGGGATGGGCTTACGCTATGACTACTGAGGAGGCCGAGCCAGCTGGAGACATGATTCCAGGTTCAGTTTCTCTCGATTCTATTCCAGCACTTATATTATTTGATTATGGCACTTTCCATAGTTTCGTATCTGTATCTTATGTCCTTAAGCATCATTTAAAAATGGAACCATTAGATAGGACTTGCAAGATCACGACAGGAGGAGACATTATTTTAGTCCGTGATCATTGCAAGGATCGGAGAGTGTCATTGGAAGGCCGAGAGTTGAGCGTGAGTTTACTCGTCATGCCACTTTCGGGATACGATATTGTACTCGAAATGGACTAGTTGAGTAAATACCATGCTTCTATAGATTATCACGGAGGTAGAGTAGTATTTCGACCTCCAAGAGAGCCAGAGTTCGAGATCGCCAGAGGAGCAGAGGAGCAGAGCAGAGGCACTTTTTGTGGAGCCAGGATAGAAGAAGAGGAGTTGCCTCATCCACTTATAGCAGAGTTCCTGGATGTATTTCCAGAGGAGTTGCCAGGTTTGCCGCCAGACAGAGATATTGAATTCTCTATAGACTTGATACCAGGAGCGGAGCCTATTTCGCATCATGTCTATAGAGTCAACAATAATGAGTTGGTAGAACTGAAGAAGCAAGTTGAGGAGCTGCAAGACAAAGGTTTCATTAGATCCAGTTTATTGCCATGGGGAGCACTGATATTATTCGTACCAAAGAAGGACGGCACGGTATGTATGTGTATCGATTATAGAGCTCTGAACAACCTCACTATCAAGAATAAATACCCGTTGTCGAGGATAGATGATCTTTTTGATCAATTGAGCGAAGCAAAGGTATTTTCAAAGATAGACTTGAGGCCAGGCTATCACCAGGTGAAGGTGAAGAAGGAAGACATATCGAAGACAGCCTTTCAGACCAGATATGGCCAGTTTGAATTCACGGTAATGTTGTTTGGTTTAACCAATACACCAGCAGTATTTATGAACTTGTTGAACAAGGTATTCCACCAGTACCTTGACAAGTTTGTAGTGGTGTTTATTGACAATATTCTAATATATTCAAAGATCCCAAAAGAGCATGAAGAGCACCTGAGGATAGTCTTAGAGACTCTCAGAAGAGAGGAGTTGTACGGGAAGCTTTTGAAGTGTGAGTTCTTCCTGGACAAGGTTGAATTTCTTGGACATATGGTGACGGATAATAGAATTTCAGTTAACCCAAAGAAGATCGAAGCAGCGGAGTCGTGGGCTACCCCCAGTTCGGTAGCTGAGATCAGGAGCTTTCTCGAACTAGCAGGATACTACAGAAGATTTGTACAAGACTTCTCCAATATTGCAGAACCAATGACTAGGTTGACCAAGAAAGATGTAGATTTTATCTGGACAGAGGAATGTCAAGCCGTATTTGATAAGCTAAAGAAGAGATTGACGACAGCAGCAGTTTTAACGTTGCCATCAGGGACAGGTAGATTCACTATCTACAGTGATGCTTCAGAAAAAGGTTTGGGATACGTTCTTCAACAATACGAGAAAGTAATTCTCTATGCTTCAAGATAATTATGCCCTCATAAAAAGAACTACCCCACTCACAATTTAGAGTTAGCAGCAGTTATCTTTGCCCTAAAGCTATAAAAATACTATTTGTACGGAGAGCGTATGGAGATCTTCACAGACCACAAGAGCTTGAAATACGTGTTTACACAGAAGGAGCTGAATATGAGGTAGAGAAGGTGGTTAGAGTTGATGAAAGATTTTGATATATCATTACAGTACCATCCAGGAAAGGCCAACGTAGTCGCCGATGCCTTGAGCAGGTATCTGATGGCTATGTACTTGACAACAGATAGACATTTATTAGCTGATCTTGAGAGCTTGGGAATTGAAGTACTAGTTCCAGATGTTGAGTTTTAGATGTGGGGATTGCAGATACAATCGGAGCTGATGGATAGAATTAGAGATAGACAATATGATGATGAGACTCTAAGGAATATTAGGGCACAAGTTCGGACAGGATTGACAGACGACTTCACTATTGTAGATGATGGATCTTTACGGTATGGCACGATGATGTGTGTGCTAAGTGGAGAGCTGCACAAAGAGGTTTTACAGGAGGAACATTGCTCTCAGTACTCGATGCATCCCGGAGCCAACAAGATGTATCGAGATTTAAGAGAACATGTATGATGGTATGGTATGAAGCGCGAGGTAGCATGCTTTGTATCCCGATGTTTAGTGTGCCAACAGGTAAAAGCAGATCTATAGAGGCCAGGAGGATTGCTTCAATCTTTACCCATTTCAGAATGGAAGTGGGAGCACATGACTATAGACTTTGTTTCAAGACTTCCACATTCTCCATGAGAAAAGGACGCGATTTGGGTTATCGTAGATAGGGTAACCAAATCAGCCTACTTCTTACCATTCAAAGTGGGTACATCGACAGAGAAGATAACAGAGATATACGTAAGGCAGATTATCAGATTATATGGAGTTCTTGTGAGTATTGTCTCAGATCAGGATAGTCATTTCACTTCCCATTTCTGGAGGAGTCTGCAGGCTAGCTTGGGCACTCAGCTCAAGTTCACTACCGCGTATCACCCCCAGACAGACGAATAGTCTGAAAGAACTATTTAGACTCTTGAAGATATGCTACGCACTTATGTTTTGGATCTCAAAGATTTTTGGGAGGATCATCTACACCTAGTAGAGTTTGCTTACAACAACAGCTACCAGGCCAGCATTGAGATATCACCATTCGAAGTTTTATATGGACAAAGGTGTTGTATACTGTTATCTTAGGATGATGTTGGAGAGAGAGCTTTGTTAGGACCAGAAATGGTCGTAGATGCAGCAGAGAAGGTAAAACTTATCAGAGACAAACTGCGAGTGGTACAGGACAGATAGCGGTATTGGACCGATAGCCACCGTAGACCCCTAGAGTTTCAGGTATAGGTTTTATTTTATTGGTTTATGATTATTTTGTTTTAGATTGCGTGTTAAGATTGTTTGTTCTAGGTTGGCAATTTGGTGTTCCTACGAATTTCGCCGACACGGGGCACGATTCGTTTTGGCAGAGGCGGAAAGCTTAGTCCATGATACATCGGGCCCTTCGTTATTCTTGCAAGGGTCGGTACAGTGGCCTATAGACTTGATTTACCGCCTGCTCTAGATGGATGCATGACGTATTCTATGTGTCACAGCTGAGAAGGTACGTGGCCGATCCTAGTCACGTACTAGATCACTCGGAGATCAAAGTTGGACCGACACTCAGCTATCCTGAACAGCCCGTTGAGATCTTAGATCGTAGAGAGAAGGCATTGCGGAACCAGACTATTCCCTTAGTTTGTGTTGCATGGAGACACCACTCTCCAGATGAGTCAACTTAGAAGAGAGAGGACGAAATATGCGAGCAGTATTCGTATATCTTTGAGACTTGAGGTATAATTCATTGTTGATTCTTTGTGCTTGTGCTAGTTTATTTTTTAATTTCGAGGACGAAATTCTTTTAAGGAGGGTAGACTTATCGCCCCCATATTTCAGAGTAAGGGTATTTTTGTCTTTTCATAATTAATGTGTAAATTATTGCATAATATTTAATTATATTTAATAATTATGATTTTATTTGATTATTGCACCTTACCGTTGCTTCGATAATTAGAGCACTACACTAGTCTTGTCTTCCAATAGATTTCACACCCTTGTCCTAGACGTGCCAGACTATTATTTTGATCCTTGTGTGACTCATAACCATGTCTTGTTGTGCTTTATTTTAGTCGCACAACATTCGTTGCAATCGACTATATTTAATTTTATATAAATCTAACTTTGTATCCTTGTGCGTTCCAATCAAAATTGGAGGCACAATCTCGACCCATTTTGAGCAACCCAAATTAGGATAATATTTTATTCCGAATTTACTTCATTCATAACACTTGTGTCCCACTTAATTTTAGTCCCGTGTACTTCTAATTAATTTTAGAACATCAATTGTATTTATTTTTAATTAATTAAATCATAAACCCAAACTTGTATAATTTTCCAACTATTGGGCACTTTCGTGCAAAAGTGCATTAAGGTATCCACCCCGTTGGATATGACACATAAATAACACATTTTTCCTTTATGTATATTTTTCCATAAATTTTCAGGAGTGTGTAATTCAACATCAACCTCCTCAACCCATAGCCCTCCTTAAATTTTGAACCAATGTAATCCTAGCCATTCTTTTTGAACCCATTTAAATCCTAGCCCATTGGAATATCTCCATAACAAGCCAAGGCCTTTTTCCTAGTGTTGCCAAAGTCAAATAGTTCTAGGTCAACCCAATACCACATATATAAATATTCTTATTTCTTTACTTTTCCTTTTTCATCCCTTTCAACCTAAACCTAAGTCTCCAGCCGACTTCTTCACCTACTCATGTGCATCTCTTTCCTTCACCCCGCCGACCCGAGACCAGCACCCCCTTTTCATGAGCAGCCTCGTCAACCGCTGCACCAAGCCTATGGCCACCTGAACCGAGCCATCCCGCGCTCACCTGGAGCTGCTGCCAATTGTCGACTTCCCGCGACTGAACCCCGGAGCAGCCCGTCAATCCCAGCACCCGACCGCCTCGCCTTTCCCTTCTTGTTCAACTCGCCTAACCGACCGACTCTTTTCCCCGACCACCTGCCGATCACTTCGACCCTCGACCCGACCGGAATCCCACTGCGCATTCCCCGCCTCCACACAATATCTCCCCGCGGAACGACTGTACCTTAGTCCCCGTTCCGGTCAGAACCCGACCGCCCAGCCCTCCTCGTCACAGTCTCGACCTCGCTTGAACATCTACGTCGACTTTATCTCGACATCCACCACGCACCAACAGCACCTTCGTCATCATCACCATCGTCATCGTCGTCTTCGCCGCTCTCGTGAACGTGCACGCCGAGGCCGAGGTGAGGAGTATTTCCTCTTGTGCATTGTTATGCACATACACATATGCGTATATGCATATTTTTCATTGTATGCATGCGTATATTTAGCTATGGTAGTATACATGTATATTATGTTGGTACATGGGTGTAGGCACTTAGTGTATGTATTTGTTTTCAGTATGGGTTAGTATACATATATCGTATATTTGGTATATAATTGGTATAAATATTTATATATATATAGTATGAACTCAATTAGTATATATATACGTATGTATACATATTGTATATGTATTTTATTTGGTGTATATGTATATTGTAAGTATTAATGCTAGGTAATAATAGGTATAAATCATATATGTACTAGATGACTTGAATGTAACCATGGATACCCGTAGTTACATTGACCTGTGACCACGTAGCATGATAACAGACAGCCATATATACACTGACGTACTGGCAAGATCCGTATCATTGACTGTCTGTTATGCACAGCAACTACAGACATAATACCCTAGCGTAGTCTCTGAGATTATTGTATTTGATTGTATGTTAGTGTAATATCTGATGCAATATTATATTATATAATATGTCTATAGGACTGTTGGATCATTCAGACGATTCTTTGGAACCAGGATATTGGTATTGCCAGCTAAGGACTACAGGCGAGTACATTCTCTGACAGTTTTCATTATGTTGATTATTTCTATAATTCTAGTTGTATAGCGTATATGACTCTGACACTGTTGTTTACACGAGTTGGCATCATCGAGACCTGTCACGAGGAGTCATAATTTGGAATCCATCATGCTAGCTGGGGAGAATGGGAAAATATTAGTAGCTTATGTGATCATATCCAACTTTACATGCATCATAGCTCACCCACACCTCACGTTGGTGCAGCCTGACCATTACATGCCTCATAGCCTATTATGTATGATTAGCCTGACTATTGCTTGCATCATAGCTATCCGGATGGTTAGCCTGACCTTACATGAATCATAGCTAGTCATACGTAGCAAGCCTGATCAGTCCCAAGCCGATTACATGATATGCTGATGTTTCACACACTTAGTTAGATGTTCTTGACATGTATCTCTAGTATATTGACATAGCATTCCTTATGTTCTAGTCATGATTCTAGCATTAACTTATATATAGCAGTTCATTGTCTAGCGTGTACTTGTATTTCTATTTCATTGCTAGATGTACATTGATGATGATATATGTTCCAGTACTTTATTATTCTAGTATTTCTTATTCCAGTATTTCTTATTGCTAGTATTCATTGTATTTCTTTACACTACGTTATAGTTTTTGTCAATATATATGGGACTACTGTTAGTGCTTGTACTTCGTTCCAATCCTGACTAGATATTTTTTCTAGAGGATCTTGAAGATTTTTGTACTACACACTATGGATCGGGTATAGATGTAGACTACACACTAGAGATCTTAGAGGAGACTATTCTTTTAGAAGAGGCATTACCTGCAGCTATCTAGATAGTATTTATCTTATGCATCTGAGACTTATTGAGGTTATTGAGTTTATGTTTAGAATTATTCTTAGTTTATGTTGAGACTTGTGGAGACTTTATATTGGACAGCTAGGTTGTGGTTTATCTTTATTTTGAGACATTTTAGTTAACTATGTTTTTCTTCTTATCTCTTATCGTGCCTTATACTTTTATAGTGGTTGTGATTAAGTTTATATTATGAGATATTGTGAGATGTATATTGTCCTCCTTATGGAGATTGATATCATTGACAGGTATTTAGTTATGTTAGTATTATTGTGACCTAGACAGCGTTCTACCACCGATACTGCGACGTAGGCTAGACGTACCCGCGCACTTGTGTCTCTATACCGGGTGCGGGTCGTGACACTGATCGCGCTGTCGCGGTACCTGATCATTGGGAACGCGTCTTCGGCGTCATCCTGAAGATAGATTAAAATACGGAATCAATATTTAATATGATACGATATCATCAAAGAAGGTCAGAACTTTATTCAAAGTAAAGCAATATTCAATAGATAAGGATTTGCAAAAATAGATTTGGAATATTTCTTAGTTATGATTGAGTAAACTCTCAACCTAAATCATGTTTCCTAAAATAGGCTCGTAGTTATACTCTAGACGAGCACCACTACGATATCTATCTAGATTACGAATCTGAACCTGCATGCTCACCACTAAAATGTGTCATGACCCGCACTAGGATATTCGGGCACGAGTACGTGGTTACGCCCAACCTACACCGCAGAATCGGTGGTAGAACATTGTCTGGATTATTTTCAACTATCTAACATCTCAACAATATAATATGGTACCTGTCAATCATCTCAACTCCAAACGAAGGAGCAATATGGTATCTCACATGAATAACTAATCTCAATCACAAAACAAACTAAGAAAGAATAATGCACGAATAGAATAGCGAAGAAAAGAATAAGATACAATCCATAATCTAAAATAATATACAAATTGTGAATCCACCAAAAGAATAGTCTAATACAATCCAATACAAAATAACTAGACCTTCTCGGGCTCTGTAACTAAGTCCTCCTGGTCGATAGGAGTATCCTCTAAAGGTACGCCATCCTGCGGCCCGTAGAATGTGAAACACTACTCTAAAAGTCAGTCATCTGGAAAAATATATCCAGTCGGGATTGGAGCAAAGTACATACCTCTGAAAGCAGTTTCAATAGCATAATCGAGCATATAAACAGATATAGAAATAAAATACAAGATCACTAAATATATAAATGAATGAACAATAGATATACAGGTAATGTACGAGAATAAAGATCAACAATATGAATATCACAATATAATAAAATAACTGCAATCTAAACTAACTAATGTGCTTCAGAATATAAGTTTATTATATGATCGGGTTGGGTGAACATGATCAGGTAAGACGATTATAAGTGAGGTATGTAACCAGAATATACACGATGTAACAATGGGGCTTTGATCACATAATCAACTCCTATTCTTCCACCCCCAACTAATATCGATGGATCCAATCATGACACGCTACGAACACGAAATATAACCACTGAACACAAGCAGTGGGTGTACATAAATATTATAACCACCGAACACGAGCGGTGGTTGTACACGAATAACATACTTAACACGAGCAGTATGTGAATAAGAAATATAATCAATACCCAATATACACGATGTGATACAATATATACGAGTACCCGCTGAACACGGTAGGGAATAACATCTCTTGACGGGATCCATATAGTACCAGTCCATGAAATCACTGTGTCAGGATCAAGTATACAATTCTAGAATATGCATATATACAATATTATGAATTAAAAACTATCAGAAAAATGTACTCACTTGACGTCCTGAGCAAGGTGTGTCTCTCGATGCCCAAGACGGTGTCTCACAACCTATATATGATATGTTGCAGCAATATATGGTTCAAGAATAAAAATAAGTGAAGTTTATGCAATTCTAGGTCGATACGCCATTTCTAAGTCAAACCCATAAAATCTAGGTTGCAAGAGACTAACACTAAGTCACTAAGTCGATACATTATAAAACTATGCTATACTAGCTAAGTTAAGAAATAACAAGGAACTCAAAGAGTCGTATCCTAAGATAGGCAAGTATATTATATGAAAATAGTTTCTATATATATACAAGTCAAACATATATTATCATAACAAATCAAAGCAAAAATAGGATACCTTGGCCTTGCACCAATGCGTATCGCACTACCTCGATACCCAAACTCAATACTTTGGGTATCGGCCCAATACCTTGGTAATACCTTGGTATCTCAAGGTAATCCAACACTTAGTATAACTAATATATATAGAATTTCCAATTAATACACTAACTATAAACTAATACTAATATATACCTATCCATATAATATATCAATAGTATACAAAACTAACTACTTAACTAATCATATGCTAGTTACAACCATAAGTACCTACTTTGTATACAATACCATACTACAAATATACATAATATGTATACTAGATATAACTAACTCAACATATATTACATATTAACATATATATACTACACTAGCTATTACCCAATATACTTATCATTATATATATATATATATATATATATATATATATATATATATATATATATATATATATATATATATATATAAGAATAAGAATAAGAATATATAACTAACTATAAACTAAACACGCACCCATCTAACCCCAAAACCTCACTAGTGAACCACTGAAACACTGAGAACCCCCCCACCCCCCATGTTTGCTGATATGGCACTGATACCTTGACTCAGAGGCTGATACTGCTATCTGACATTAAGCACTGGTGATGAGGATTCCACCTCTTAGCTACAGTGGTTGCCTCTCCAGTGCAGTGATGCACTAACTGCACAGTGCCACTGTACAGAACTTGATACTGTTAGCCTTCCATCTTGTTCTAATATACGGGCAATTGGTTGCCACTGTACAGAACTTGATACTGTTAGCCTTCCATCTTGCACTGATACTCAGGTAATTGGTTGCCACGGTGCAGAACTTGATACTGTTAGCCTTCCATCTCGCACTTATACTCGAGCAATTGGTTGCCCGAGCATACAGCAGCTAGTTGCAGCTTTCTTGCTGCCCGAGTGCAGCTGCACCTTCAGCAGCTAGCTGCAACTGCTGTACATTCTGGTACACAAGCTCCCGAGCCCCTTCTATGCAGAGTCTTCTTGCTGCCTTGCTGGTGGCTCCCTGCCTAATAGTTGCTGCCACTGCTGGATTGCTGAACTCGCTGCTCTCACCCTCTTGAACTATACAGTAGCCCGAAAGCTGCACACATCTTGTATAGTGCTAGAAACTACCACTTGTAGTTGTTTGATACTGATACGGAGTGTATCAGTAATCGATACTAATCATTGGTTATCACCTTAGCTGCTGAATGAACTGCACACCTCTTGCTGTGGCATGCCTTCCCCTCTCTCACACTCAAGCACACAGACACACATACACAATTATATATATATATATATATATACACACACACACACACACATATTGATATATACATATAGATAACTAGCTATCTATATACATAGATACATATACTACCCCACTTACAACTATATATACATAGATACCAAACTATCTATATATATATATACAAGCACACACCCACATATATATATGTATATATATATATATATATATATATATATATATATATATATATAAACTAATGCATATATATATACATTTATATATATATATATATATATATATATATATATATATAGACACACACATAACAACTCAAACAAATATACACTATTATATACACTATATATTACATAGATAGCATATATATATAAATACACATGCACGTATAGGAAAAAGGGCCAAACAACAAACACATGGAGTGCACCGCACCCGTATCACACTTTCTCTATGATATGCTTGCGATACGGCTCTAACACACAATCAAACGCATTCTGGAGGACACGAGCAAGTCTAATACATTAATTATGAACAATACGTATAGTAATTAGAGTATATATGTATTCGTGTCATAATATGATATGCACAAGGCCCCGTGTCGGACAAATATCCCCAAAATTAATCCATTTTGTTAAATTGACGAGATACGGCCTACACGTATCTAATTATGGATATGACACTTGTTATAAACATGAATCAAATGTCATTTAGATCTATTAGACCCAATGACAAGCACAACATGTGTCAATCTTAGAATTCTCCCAAAATTGGCAACAAATTGGACATAACTTCCATCGTAGGTCTTCGATGAACCTAAAACTAATTTCTATAGGTAGCCTATGAATGTGGGTTGATTTCTCATGGTTAAATCTCAGATCTAGAGTCTATTAGAAGAGAAAAAAACTAAAATATACCTATTGGGAGATAGATTCCCAATAAAAAGTCTCCAATTGCCAAGTAGCTCATCTCTTTGTAGATCTTGGCCTCCTCCTCCTTGCTCCTTGCTCCTTGCTCCTTGCTTCCTTCTTAAAGATACTCGATGTAGAAGTCTCAATGAAGAATTTAGAAAGAGATTGGTGAAGAATTGGTAGAGAATTGATGAGGGAATGGAGAAAATTTTGAAGAGGGAAAATATAGATTTAGAATTTAGGAATTTGGTAAAGTAAAATGAGCACTCTCTCTCCTCCTTGTGGCCGGCCATGTAATCCCCTTCCCAAGCAATATAAAATATCACAAATACCCCTTGGGGCCTCTCATGAAGAATTTAATTAGGGAGGGAAGATTCTAGTCTAATGGTTTCTCTAATTAATCAAACCTCCTAATCCATGGGCCTAATTCAATTGGCTCAATCTAAACTAGTCTAAATATTGGGTTCATGCATTCTAATAAAATATGTTTGGTCCACTACACAAGTCCAAATAAATCTACAACTATCAAACAATAAGTAATATAATAATTAAATAATTATGCATGTACAAATATTAAATACATTAATCCTAAAATAAATAATACCCATATTAATTACCAAACTACCCTTGAATGAAAATGTGAGGGTGACAAGCCTACCCACCTTAGAAAAAAAAATTCCTCGAAATTAAGGAAGAAACTAACTACCAAAAGCAAATAATACAATACAAGAAAGAATTATACCTCACGGCTCGAACAGATATGGATATCGCTCGCGCATCTCAGTCTCTCGCTCCCAGGTAATCTATCATGGCGAATGATGCCTCCACGTGATGTACACCAAAGGAATCTTCTAGTTCCTCAGCACCTTCTTATTTCGATCTAGAATCTCCACTGGCTGCTCTGGATAGCTAAGAGTAGGGCCCACCTCTATCTCCGAGTGATCCAACACATGACTGGGATCTGCCACGTAGCATCTCAACTGCAACTCGTAAAATACATTATGCACTCCCTCCAGTGCAGGTGGTAATTCTAGTCTGTATGCAACTGCACTAATCCTCTCAAGTATACTGAAAGGTCCGATGAATCGTGGACTAAGCTTGCCACCTCCACCGATCGTGCCATGTGTCGGAGAAATACTCAAGAAAACCAAACCGCCAACCTAGCACAAAACACAACCTTAGCACTCTAAGAAAACAACAATCAAACACAAGCAAAACAAGCTAAATCTTAGTTAGGGTCTAATTACACAATGCAAAGGTAGCATGTAAGGGTCTGATTATTAGCAAAGTATTATTTTCATATTCTAACACAAGCAATACAAGTTGGAATTATTCCCTTAGCTAGGTGTGTTGTATTCTTATTAGCATGTAGGGGGTGATTCACTTAGCGACTAGCATGAAACATCCATATTTTGAGTGTCTTGGCTAAGTAAAGATAAGTTTATCGTAGCCACCCACCTTAGCGGTGATTTACCTCGGTCGAGCGATACTCCGAGCGAGCCTCTGAAAGCCTAAGCCGGAACTCTTGGAGGGACAAGTCTAGAAATTCTCTTGCCTCAACGAGCATTATCGCTGAGCAAGGTGGGTCGGAATGTTGTACTTTTATCGTTTGAATCGGTAGTCCACTTGAGCGGAACGGGTCGTTACATTATATACCACTCAAAAAAAGTCTCGTCCTCGAGACTTCCTGAGCGCAGGTCGTTCTATCGCACTATCGAATCTATCCCATACGTAGCAATCGGTACCACTAGATCCATTTGATCATAATCTCCTACTCGATCCATATGTCGTGTCGCGTGTATGCTGAGTCGGGCTCATTTACGCCTTAGCGTGGGATATGTTGCTTAACGTAGGGTACGTCTTAATCTACCGTGATTTAACGATCTAAGGCTGAGGTAACTTATACAAGTTATTATACTTGTTCTTATGGATATTTACTTGCACTAGCATCGAGATCAGCATATCGCAAGTCTAGATCGTACATATATTCGAAGCGCTTCAAGCACATGCATGTCAACCAACTTAGCGGAAGCGAAGTCTTAGCACTCGAATTTTACTTATCATTGAGTCTTGGATTGTACACACGTTCAAGACATCTCTCAAACATATGCATTTAACCAAACTTAGAGATAGTGAAATCGGACAAGCTACTTGCAAAAAATCTCAAGGGTTCTTAAGGATACTCCCAATAGGGTCAATCAAATCCAGATCATTTTCCATTCCAACTCAAAATTAAGTATTTTTGTACTACTGTTAAGCACAATCTATTCAGTTTATCGACTAGCGTTCATCCATTCGGGTCAAACACAGCGCACGTTATCGTTTCCAAGTCTAATCCTAAGTCTTGCTGCCCCAGTTATATAGCTTGTTCAAGCAATATGGTAAAGTCGGTTATAGGGGTATTTTACTCGATATAGGGTCGTCTGCCTAATTGCTAGGTCAGCTCACAAGGTCACTGTAGAAGCATGAAAAATATGCTGGAGAATCATACGCGTAAAATCCTCAAACAGCCACGTAAAACAGAGCTCCAGCACTGGATGGCGTAAGGTATGACTTCAGAACCATGGGCGTATAGTAGAGCTTTAACGCTATTTAGCGTAAAATAGAGCTCAAGAACGATCTGCGTAAAGCGTCACTTTCAAGGCCATTTGTGGCGTAAAAGGTGGCTACCCCCCCCCCCCCCCCCACAGCATAAAATACGTCTGCTTATTAATGCAGCATGGAGTTGTACGAGGAACTCTTCGTATTTCTCGAATGAACCTGTCAGACAGTCCAACGAACCTGACCCCTGACAGAGAGTACCGCACAACGATCGAGAGGACGGCTGTAATGATGATTCTGCACAGAGACCCAAACTATCGTTTAGCGACGTTTCCTTGATACAAATTGCTTTTACGCATTCAAGGAATACGCTGCCTATTTTACATAGGCAGATATGAGCTTTTACGCTCAAGATGAGACAAAACCAACCGCCACGTTAAAAGCTGCTCTTCGTACAGAACTCGAGGCACGTCTCTGCAGTTAATGCGCGAGATGGGGGGCAGATCTCTGCATTTAATGTACGAGATTTTGTTCTATTTTTAATGACTGGGTGAGCTATAATTAGGGCTAATACGTCCACATCACCATCCCTGCACATTGTGCCATCAGGCTATTTTCAACTATAGGAGCACGCTGTACGCTATCTCCTTGAAATATACCAATCAGGCTATTTTCAACTATAGGAGCACGTCGTATGCTATCTTCTCGAAATACGCCAACTCAGGCCATATTTACAAAGGTGCGTGATAAGGCTATTTGGTACAGAATACGCTCAAGACCTCTGTCAAGGAAGATCGGCTATCTTTACGCTAGCTACCTATCCATGCAAATCCTGGCTTCTACGCCAACTTGACAGCTACTTGGCTTTTACGCCAACATGACAATTATTTGGCTTCTACGCCTATCTGGCTTCTACGCCAGTATGACAGCTATTTGGTTTCTACACCAGCAAGAAAGTTACTTGGCTTTTACGCCAAAATTGGCTTCTACGCCAATCATCTCTACGCGAGGGGAAGTTACCTACGTGGCTTATATGTCGTGATCTTCGCAGCAGTTATACGCGTCACCTCATAATGGGACACACTTCATACGCGGATTCAGGAGATCATTCAGACGTGGATAGCAGTTATTATAACCGTCGCGTAAAGAGCGCCACACTTTCCACTGTTCGACTTCTACGCTGACTGGATGGTTACTGCAACTGGGCTCTATAAATAGAGACCCCTATTAACAGGGTCAGAGATCGGATTTTTTTTGAGAAAGAAGAGTCTAGAGTACAGACAGAGAGTAGTGATTGACAACTTTGGCATCGAGCATCCAATCCCTCTTGCGATCTTTGAAGCTTCTCCTTCTTCTACAGCACTTCTTCGTTATCGTGTGGTCCAAGGGACAAAGTGATCGACCGCAGATCAGACTCCTATAGTAATATTTTCCCATAATCAAATTTTTGTACTTAACATCCTCGTATAGGATTAATTGTACTTCTTTTTCCTGTTTGTAAACTAAAGAAAGGATTTCGTATAAACTTAGTTTTATTTCTTTCATTTATTATCAAACATAAGATGGCGACTCTGCTGGGGACTACTTTCTCATCTGACAAGGAGGCAATTACTCAACATGATATGGTATCCGTCGAATCAACGAAGAAGACTCTGGTCGTCCAATTCGACCAATCTTTCTATGAAGACATGCTTCGTGCAGGGGGTAGCTCTCATTCCCTCTCTGTCCAGGATACCAGAAAGCTGCATAAAGTATGGATGCCCCGGACATCCTCTACCCTTCCTGCAGGCTCTTTCTCTCTCTCCGATCAACAAGGTTGTGGCATCCCAACCTATACACTCTGTGCGTAAAAACTCGTCTCCCGTCTGTAATGTGGCAGACAAAGCTTCTGGCAATGTCTCAGCACAAATCCAGAAATATGCAACGCGCCCTGTGGGTAAAAACCTGTCTCCCATCGCTGACGTGGCTGACATAATTTCTGGCAATGCCTCAGCGCCAAGTCAAAAATTTTAAACGCGCCCTGCGCGTAAAAACTCGTCTCCCGTTGCTGACGTAGCAGACATAGTTTCTGACAAGGCCTCAGTGCCAAGTCAGAAATTTTAAATGCACTCTACGCGTAAAAAGACCTCTCTCGCCTATAAGGGGCAGAGGGTCCCTGCAATCTCTGCAAGGGAAAACAAGTGGCAGATTTCCTGACCTCTCGGCTTTTACGCCATCAAGAGAAGAATTTGCCCGCTCTTCAGATTACGCGGAATGCTGATGGACGTTTGAAGACTTCTTCAGTCTTACGCCAATATGTGCAAAGATTCAGATTACGCCAGGACCAGCCCCTCAGCGTAAAGAAGGCCCAGTTTGTGGATAGATACGCTCCTCATGGATCATGTGCTACTCACATGGCTGAACTGTTGTATTTGTATGGCAGGGAGAGAGTTATGATTCCCAATATCCGTATTTCGACTAATGTAAAAAGGCAGGATAAGCCTTCTTCTTCTTCTTCTTTTGTTAATCCTTCTGATTTGTGCGATTTTTTGATCCAGAAACGCAAAGACAAGGGATCTTCTGATATGTCTATTACACCCCCTAGGGAGCACTATTGTAATAGTCATAAATTTGTAGTTAATTACTGTTGTTCTAAGGCAAAATGGTCAGTTTTTGACCGGTTGAACTACTCTTTGTCCTTACAGGAAGAAGAACCGACATTCGCATCGGTAAATATGGCATCGCACATTCCTAGAGGAAGGTCAAATTCAAGACGTCATCCCTCTAGAACTCTGAGCCAAAGGAGATTTGACAGACTCCTTGAGAACATTGAAGCAGGTGTTTTTCAAAACACTCGCTCGAGGTCGCAAAAATTGGCTTCATATTCTTCCGATTCCGATACTGGGGGTCGTAAATTTCCTGAATGTGATATTGACAGTATAGACTCGATCTCTACAGAGATCTATACCAATCCTTCAGTAGCATCCAGAGAAATTAGAGTCTATGCCATTGAAGATGAACATGAAGAAGCTTCCCCATCAGGAAGTATGGAACAACGCATCACAGTTTTGGAAGCATCACTCAAAGAGATGCATACCATGATGCAGAGTATGCACCAAATATTGGTGACTCAACACACAGCTGTGCCTGTTCCTCCGATTCAACTACGGATGGGGGTAGATATACCATCAAGTCAGGAGCCTATTCAAAATCAAGAATCAGCTGCTCCTCAACCTCTCAATCCGGAAAACGTATTACCTCCTGTTGGCGTCATAATACAGCCAGTCTCTCACCTCTCTACGGTCCCTTTACCAACTGAAGATCCGATGCAAGCAGTACGGGAATTAAAAGTCCAATTTGTCACCCTGAAGCATAAGGATCAGCTCAAGAAGTTAGGGATCAATCATCCATACCCTGCTATCTGGGACGAGATCCCTTTCCTACCAAAATACAAACCACAGGCTATGGTTTTGTTTGAGGGAAAGACGTCACCAAGCCAGTACATGAACTACTTCAGCATGATGACAGTGTTGTTGAAAGGGAATGACGCCCTTCTCATTCGAGTGTTTAAAGGGTGTCTGTCTGGTGTAGCCTATCAATGGTACCGTAGTCTGGCGGACAATTGCATTACTTCCTTCGAAGATTTCAAGACTATGTTCTTCGCTCGATTCTACGGGAAAGGAATGGACAAGTCTATGTGAAAACCCAAATCCTGAAAACCGTATTAGTTAATTTTTTTATTATTTTAATTAATTATTTTAGTAATTATGTGCTAAATAAAGAATATAGAATTTATTTAATTTTTATTTGAGGTGTTTGTGCATCTAGAAGATTTTGGGAGCCATTATAAATTTTTTTCCTAATTTATTCCATGTAGGAGATCCGGTGGACAGTTGCTAGCTTAATGGTGTGCACAAATATATTTTTCTAGAATTTTATAGGTATATATATATGTATATATATAATTAAAAATATATATATGTATATATTAGTTTAGTTGATAAAAAAAAGAAAAAGAAATATAAAGTGGGTTTGGATCCTTAATGGATCCAAACCCAAACCCATTTCTCCAAAACCAAAACCATTCCAAACTTAAGAAACCGCAGCAGCAGCACCTAGACTAAAGTAAATTAGTAAGAAAGAAGGAATGAAGGAAAGCAAGAATAGAAAGTAGGGAAAGAAAAATAAGGAAACAACGGCAGTAGAGTGGTTTTTCCCCCTCTCGCCGGTGAGCTCCACCCTCGATCCACCTCCCTGTTCTCCACCGCCCTCTCCCAACCCCGAGCCCCTCTTCCCTCTCCTCCTCCTCCAAAATAAATTTAGGGTTTCTTCACCATCCGGTCCCTCGCCGATCCGGCCGGCGCTCCGATCCTCTTCACGTCGAAACGCGTCGTCACCCTCGGCCGCAAGAAGCACCGTAGCAGCAGCAACATCAAGCTCGACCACCGCTCCATCAGCAGGCACCACGTCCAGCTCTTCCTCGACGGCCGCGACAGGAAGCTCTGCCTCGTCGACGACTTCTTCCCTCTCCCCGAGCAGCCACCCTCGACTCCGACTGCCACCACCACCCTCCACAACCCTCTTCCCTCCTTCTCCTCGCCGTGGTTTCCCCCCCAGCCGCAGTCTTCTCCCCCTCCTCCTCAATGGAGACAATGCAGCGGCCACGACCCCGGCCAGCCCCGAGCCCCTCTCTATCTCACCACCTCTCTCCCCTTGTCTCAACCGTGCTCCACCAACCCAGCACCTCCGTCGACGAGCCGACGACCCCGGAGCCCTAGCCACAGCGCCGTGCCCTGCCCGGACGCTCCGTTGACCGACGAGCTCCACCTGAGCACCTCCGGTGAAGTCCCGGTGAGTCTCCACTAGACTCAGATCGGTCACAGCAGCTGGACACAGCCCGGACACAGCAACCAGGACACAACACAGTAACCGGACACGGGAAATACAGTTTCCACGGAGCCCTGTTCAGGTAACCCGTTCTATCTTCTCGTATTTTTGTTTTTAATTCCGTCAGTTATGACACGTAGGCTATGTAACCCTCTAGATGTCCGTGCAACCCGCTCGGAGCATCGCGTTCTGTGGCGATCGCAAACCGTGATCCAAATACAGGAAAAACAACGACCCGATTCACCCCGGAACTGAGTACGCCCCGCCAAACGGGACAACTTGGTCGCACGCGGTCTTTACCAAAATATGCGCCCCATTGATACGGACGTGCAGGATTTCGCAGAAGTTGATTTGGATGTGCGTGCACACCGAAATCAACGCGTATCCGCCGACAACGTCCCGTATCCGCCTGTTCTGGAATACGCTGTAACTTTGTGTACACACGTCGGATCGAAACGAAACTTGCGCCATCGGACTCGTAGCAATACGCTGGTCCTGTGATCCAAGTTTGGTTCGATTTTGAGAAGGTTGACAAAATCCCGTATCGTGGGCCCCACAGGCTCCACTTGACGGGCGATTTTGCGATTAGCACATCGGAATCCAGTTCTGGATATTTCGTTGGGTTTGTATCGACGTTCTGGACTTGTTGACACTAAGTTTGACGAATTTGGATACCTTTGACCCTGACACATTTTTCGGTGCAAAGCGGCCCACATGTGTACCCTGCTTTGACCAGAAACTGTCATTTTTGCCCCTGTGTCCAAATTGGACTTAAGGATAGGCGTTTCTAGCTATTTGATATTTTCTGAGACTGTTAGTGATGTTTATTTCAGTATCCGGAGATATTCATTCTGAGGCCATAGTTTCTAACACTTGGTATTTGACATTTGGACGTTATATTTTGCAGCTCTCTTGCCAGGCAAGTATACCTTGCATTATTGTACTGTTTAAATTTAGTTATTGTTAGTTACATGTTTATCTATTTTAAATATAAATGTGTACGTCCGAGAAAACTTGGGTGCAGTCAACGGATGCGTTGACGTTAGGACTTGTGTCTGACCTAGTGTCTAGTAGACCCACCTAAAAGTTGTAAAGTTATTGATATAACTTTCCAGGCCTTGACACATATCATTACACGTCACAGAGTGAGTTCATGTAGGGGCGCGTGCCTCATGCGCGACTGGCCATCAATGTGAGCAACACGTGTAATGGTATGTAGCTTAGTAATTTATTTTATTGAGACTTGCATCATAGTAGGAGGTGTCCACATCATTTTTACGACTTGTACATCTATATTGGGCGGGAAAGATACTAGTAGACGTATGGGACACCCCCTCCTTGAGTCTTTTATCCTTCGTACCATGCTCCTCGGAGATGGTCGATTGCAGAGCTACCCGTGTGTCCGGGGGCATATGACACATATACTAGCCGGTCATGATGATTGGTGAATTACGTCAGCATATGTCAAGCCTACACATTCCCATGCGTACTATCAGGTCTTTAAATTGCATTCACTTAGATGGTTAGCATACCCCATTTATTTATTCAGTATTTACATACATGGCATGTTATTTTTCTGTATCTTGTTATGTCCCTCTGAGGACCTGGTCCCTTCCAGGTGTAGATATTCCTGAGTATTCGTGGGAGCGCAGATCCGGACATGTTACATATTTTCCGAGGAGGTCTTCACTTCAAGCCTCGTGATTGTCAGATGTTGTTCTTATATGGTGTGTATCTGGTTCCTTTTATATTCTATTTCGGCAGTAGATTTATTTCCATCCGACTGTCATTCTTTAGATACTTGTTATTGAGATCTAGTTACCTGGTTATTGGTTATTCATGTTTATGATGTGATTTCTGTGGATGAGATTTAGATATTACCCTGTGACTTGTAATTAGTTTTACCACTTATGAATTATTGTTCATTATACAGCGTACGCTCGTATATATAGTTTCCATATATTGGAGTTACCATATATACAGGCGACTGGTATGCTTACGTGTCTTAGTCCTACGTATTTTGGGACTGGGGCGTGACATGTTTTTAGTGGTGGCCCATGCTGGTCAGAGCATATTATCTCGGTTACGTCACTGTACCAAGCAAGCCTGCACCTAGGATTAGAGTATAGGATCTCATCCATAATTGACTATGACTTATCTTCCTTCCAGTCTGTCATACTTACAAATTGCATCCTGTTTGATTCATGTGCTTCCCTGATATTTCCTCGAGTATAGCCCCTGCTAGAATATAGGAATCCCTGTTGATAGGATAATAATTAGAATAATATTCCTACTTAGAATACAACTAAGGCATTGACATATCATTAAGTTCAGACTACTTAATGAAACCTAGCCTTCCATATTACCTAATGAACCCTAGCATCACTTACCTATAGATTAAATTACCATTATCCCTTAGCATATTTATGTATGACTTGAGAGTAGTATAAACACTACTAGGATTAGTTAGAGAATTGACCATAGTGTTGACCCTAGTCTTGAGGAACCCATAGAAATCTAAGGTTGAATACTAAGACTGAAACCTCATCCTATAATTGGATAACCAGAGTTTTACGCCAGAGACCCTTTACTCTTGTTGGCGTAAAACCCATTTGACCGTTGTTGGCATAAGAACCAAACAACTGCTTAGTTGGCATAAAAGCCAAATGACTTTCTTGTTGGCGTAAAAACCAAATTATGTAGGAGATTATCTCTTTTACGCTACAGTTATGACAACTGCTAGTATGCTACCCATATTCCCTTAGTATTCCTTATCCTGCGTATGACACGTCATGAGAGCCACGTAGGTAAGTGCCCTGCGTAAACCTGATTCATGAATTATAGATAACCAGCATAGAGTAACCTAATTAGGCATAACATAAGGATAGGATGTGAGCGTATTTGTTACATCCTTAGCTTTCCCCAGTCATGACCAAATCTTGTGCATTAAAGGCAGAGATACGCCTCGAGCCCTGTGCAAAAAGAAACAGCTTTTTGACGGGACATCTGATTTTGTCTCGAGCATAAAAATGACTTGTATCCAATAGTCACAAAACGATAACCTGGGACTCCGTGCAAAAATCATCATCACAAACCGACCACTTGATCGTTGTACAAGTACTTTTGTCAGATGTCAGGATTCACTAATTCAACTGACAAACTTATGAGTTCCTTGTACAATTTTATGCTGCAATGTATGCTAGACTTTACGCAGGAGATTTTACGCGCGTACTTATCATGCTGGCAGATTTTACGCAAACCTTTTTGGCGAACTTTACGCAGGCAGACTTATATGCAGACTTTAAGACCCGCTAATTTTATGCATAGATTTTAGCGCAAAACTTTTACGCTCAGACTTTCACCCAGACTTTTACGCAGACTGTTACGCACATACTTTTACGCGGACAGCTCTGATATCCCTACTTTACGCGGACTTTCTTGAAATCTCTGTTTTAGGCGGACAACCTATAGTGTTTAAATAATTATAGAACTTAGAAGGCCATACCTCTTTTGGGTCAACTAGCAACTTAGATAAGGAATTAGAATAATAACTGCAGAGTGTTTGTGATTTTGAATTGTTTGAAATTTCTCACATCATAATCTAGAATACTTATATTTACCGTACTACTTTGACTTATGCCGCTATTATAGCCTAGTTTTGCAAGCTTATTCTTTATCAAGCTTGTTCTTGAGATATGTATTATTGGAGTACTACACTAATACATTTCAGAATCAGTGTATTACGGTCTGATCAACCAGAGTGCACTTGGTTTGCCCTTCGCATAACTATCTTACGTGGATTGAGATATATAGTACTTAGTAGACGAATGTACTTGCCTACTAGATGTGTCTGAGCATATCGTATCAGCCATATAACTGTACTGATATGAGCATGTGAATAGGAATTACCAAAATAGGATTTCGATCCACAACTGTCTTGACAATTTCCATTAGAATTCTTTAAACGCCTTGAATCCCCACACTTCTAAATCTATTACCTCCCCCTTGAACTCTTGATTATTGTTTTCCGTCTTCCCTTATTTCGGAAAGATGAAACCTCGTACTTAGTATAAATACGAATAGTATATTATTTTTGTAGCCATTTTTGTTTGTTTCTTGGGTAATTACCAAACTTTATTATTAGATTTAGATTGCAGTCTAAAACCGTGCTATCTTTAGAATGACCTTCGCTACCTACCTACCTTTTAATTTATTACATTCCTGGTACGTGCATCACTATGACAGCCTGAAAATTTTTGCCTCATAACTTTGGTCAAGCTCAGAACTCAAGGGTTTCAATAAAGAATATCAGGAGTCTAAATGGATTTTATCCGGATGGACAATTGATTGACTCCTGAATGGATAGCAGCATCTATGAATCGGTTGACTTATAAGGACCAAGAATTCATATGGACCGACAAGTGTCAAGCCGCTTTCGAGGAATTGGAGAAGCAACTGACCACAGCACCCGTATTGACTATTCCATCAGGATCGGGAAGTTATGTGATCTACAGACGCATCAAGGAAAAAGCTTGGGATACATATTGATGCAGCATGGCAAGAAATTGCATAGGCGTCTAGACAGTTACGAGTTCGTGAGAAGAATTATCCAACTCATGACTTGGAACTTGCAGCCGTTGTATTTGCTCTAAAACTATGGAGACATTACCTCTATGGAGAACGATTAGAGATCTATACAGACCATAAAAGTCTCAAGTACGTCTTCACGCAGAAGGAATTAAATATGAGACAACGCCGATGTCTTAAATTGATAGGGCTACATTATCACCCAGGCAAGCCTAACGTTGTAGCAGACGCGTTAAGCCAGAGGCCAGCAACTTATTTCTTGGCAGCACAGAGAGAATTATTGGAGGACTTGCAAGAGCTTAGCATTAAAGTGATTTTTCCGGGAACAGATAGGACATTACGACGTGATGATCATCTTTATGTTCCAAATGGAGAGATTCGACAGGAGCTGACGACAGAAGCTCATAGTTGGATATATTCTATTCATCCTGGAGGCACCAAGATGTATCGTGACTTACGGCAGCACTTTTGGTGGCATAGAATAAAAAGAGAGAGAGCTCGCTTTGTAGCTAAATGCCTGGCATAACAGCAAGTAAAGGCGGAGCACCAGAGAATAACAAGATTATTGCAACCACTTTCGATTCCAGAGTGAAAGTGGGAGCACATCACTATGGACTTTGTCATAGATTTTTCTAAAGAGTCCAAGTGGAAGAGATGCAGTACGGATAATAGTGGACCGACTCACTAAGTCAGCACCTTTCTTACCTTTAGAGCTGGTCAGTCTGCAGAAGCATTAGCTAACTTATATATGAAGCAAAATCGTAAGATTGCACGGCATACCAGTCAGCATTGTACCAGACAAGGATTCGTATGACCAGAATTGGTGGTCAATACCGTAGAGACAGTTAAGTAGATACAAGGACACTGGCGAGCAGTACAAGACAGACAGAAGCAGTAGGCAGACCGTCATCATCATCCCTTGGAATTTAAAGAGGACGATTTTGTCTTTTTGAGGATATCACCATTAGGCCAAGACCTGTCGTATCGGAGCAACCCGTAGAAATCCTTGATCATCAAGAAGAGGTATTAAGGAATCAGTCTATTCCCTTGGTCCGCGTAGCATGGAAGCATGATACGCCAGGAGAATCTACTTGGAAGCGTGTGGACGACATGCGTAAATGTTTTTCGAACCTATTCGTAACCAAGATATAAATTACTTTGTTAAATTATATCTTATGCCGTCTTTGACTTCTACCCCGGCTTAGTTTTAATTCCGAGGACGAAATTTTTATAAGTTGGGTAGATTGTGAAAACCCAAATCCTAAAAACCGTATTAGTTAATTTTTTATATTATTTTAATTAATTATTTTAGTAATTATGTGCTAAATAGAGAATATAGAATTTATTTAATTTTTATTTGAGGTGTTTGTGCATCTAGAAGATTTTGGGAGCCATTATAAATTTTTTTCCTAATTTATTCCATGTAGGAGATCCGATGGACAGTTGCTAGCTTAATGGTGTGCACAAATATATTTTTCTAGAATTTTATAGGTATATATATAATTAAAAATATATATATGTATATATTAGTTTAGTTGATAAAAAAATATATATATATAAAGTGGGTTTGGATCCTTAATGGATCCAAACCCAAACCCGCAAACCCAAACCCATTTCTCCAAAACCAAAACCATTCCAAACTTAAGAAACCGCAGCAGCAGCACCTAGACTAAAGTAAATTAGTAAGAAAGAAGGAATGAAGGAAAGCAAGAATAGAAAGTAGGGAAAGAAAAATAAGGAAACAACGGCAGTAGAGTGGTTTTTCCCCCTCCCGCCGGTGAGCTCCACCCTCGATCCACCTCCCTGTTCTCCACCGCCCTCTCCCAGCCCCGAGCCCCTCTTCCCTCTCCTCCTCCTCTAAAATAAATTTGTGGTTTCTTCACCATCCGGTCCCTCGCCGATCCGGCCGGCGCTCCGATCCTCTTCACGTCGGAACGCGTGGTCACCCTCGGCCGCAAGAAGCACCGTAGCAGCAGCAACATCAAGCTCGACCACCGCTCCATCAGTAGGCGCCACGTCCAGCTTTTCCTCGACGGCCGCGACAGAAAGCTCCGCCTTGTCGACGACTTCTTCCCTCTCCCCGAGCAGCCACCCTCGACTTCGACTGCCACCATCACCCTCCACAGCCCTCTTCCCTCCTTCTCCTCGCCGTGGTTTCCCCCCCAGCCGCAGTCTTCTCCCCCTCCTCCTCAACGGAGACAACGCAGCAGCCACGACCCCGGCCAGCCCCGAGCCCCTCGCCGTCTCACCACCTCTCTCCCCTTGTCTCAGCCGTGCTCCACCAACCCAGCACCTCCGTCGACGAGCCGACGACCCCGGAGCCCTAGCCGCAGCGCCGTGCCCTGCCCGGACGCTCCGCTGACCGACGAGCTCCGCCTGAGCACCTCCGGCGAAGTCCCGGCGAGTCTCCACTAGACTCAGATCAGACACAGCAGCTGGACACAGCCCGGACACAGCAACCAGGACACAACACAGTGACCGGACACGGGAAATGCAGTTTCCACGGAGCCCTGTTCAGGTAACCCGTTCTATCTTCTCGTATTTTTGTTTTTAATTCTGTCAGTTGTGACACGTAGGCTATGTAACCCTCTCGATGCCCGTGCAACCCGCTCGGAGCATCGTGTCCTGTGGCGATCGCAAACCGCGATCCAAATACAGGAAAAACAACGACCCGATTCACCCCGGAACTGAGTACGCCCCGCCAAACGGGACAACTTGGTCGCATGCGATCTTTACCGAAATGTGCACCCCGTTGATACGGACGTGCAGGATTTCTCAGAAGTTGATTTGGATGTACGTGCACGCCAGAATCAACGCGTATCCGCCGACAACGTCCCGTATCCGCCTATTCTGGAATACGCTGTAACTTTTTGTACACACGTCGAATCGAAACAAAACTTACGCCATCGGACTCGTAGCTATACGTTGGTCCTGTGATCCAAGTTTGGTTCGATTTTGAGAAGGTTGACAAAATCTCGTATCGTGGACCCCACAGGCTCCACTTGACGGACGATTTTGCGATCAGCACATCGAAATCCAGTTCTGGACATTCCGTTGGGTTCGTATCGATGTTCTGGACTTGTTGACACTAAGTTTGGCGAATTTGGAGACCTTTGACCCTGACACATTTTTCGGTGCAAAGCGGCCCACATGTGGACCCCGCTTTGACCAGAAACTGTCATTTTTGCCCCTGTGCCCAAATTGGACTTAAGAACAGGCGTTTCTAGCTATTTGATATTTTCTGAGACTGTTAGTGTTGTTTATTTCAGTATCCGAAGACATTTATTCTGAGGTCATAGTTTCTGACACTTGGTACTTGACATCTGGACGTTATATTTTGCAGCTCTCTTGCCAGGCAAGTATACCTTGCCTTGTTGTACTATTTAAATTCAGTTATTGTTAGTTACATGTTTATCTATTTTAAATATAAATGTGTGCGTCCGAGAAAACTCGGATGCAGTCAACGGATGCGTTGACGTTAGGACTTGTGTCTGACCTAGTGTCTAGTAGACCCACCTAAAAGTTGTGAAGTTATTGATATAACTTCCCAGGCCTTGACACGTATCATTACACATCACAGAGTGAGTTCATGTAGGGGCGCGTGCCTCATGCGCGACTGGCCATTAGTGTGAGCAACACGCGTAATGGTATGTAGCTTAGTAATTTATTTTATTGAGACTTGCATCATAGTAGGAGGTGTCCACGTCATTTTTATGACTTGTACATCTATATTGGGCAGGAAAGATACTAGTAGACGTATGGGACACCCCCTCCTTGAGTCTTTTATCCTTCGTACCATGCTCCTCGGAGATAGTCGATTGCAGAGCTACCCGTGTGTCCGAGGGCATATGACACATATACTAGCCGGTCATGACGATTGGTGAATTACGTCAGCATATGTCAAGCCTACACATTCCCATGCGTACTATCAGGTCTTTAAATTGCATTCACTTAGATGGTTAGCACACCCCATTTATTTATTCAGTATTTACATACATGGCATATTGTTTTTCTGTATCTTGTTATGTCCCTCTGAGGACCTGGTCCCTTCCAGGTGTAGATGTTCCTGAGTATTCGTGGGAGCGCAGATCCGGATATGTTACATATTTTCTGAGGAGGTCTTCACTTCGAGCCTCGTGATTGTCAGATGTTGTTCTTATATGGTGTGTATCTGGTTTCTTTTATATTCTATTTCGGCAGTGGATTTGTTTCCATCCGACTGTCATTCTTTAGATACTTGTTATTGAGATCTAGTTACCTGGTTATTGGTTATTCATGTTTATGATGTGATTTCTGTGGATGAGATTTAGATATTACCCTGTGACTTGTAATTAGTTTTACCACTTATGAATTATTATTCATTATACAGCGTACGCTCGTATATATGGTTTCCATATATTGGAGTTGCCATATATACAGGCGGATGGTATGCTTACGTGTCTTAGTCCTACGTATTTTAGGACTGGGGCATGACAGTCTATGTCATCGCTCATCGAAGTGAAGCAGAAGAAGAAGGAGAACATTCGTACTTTTATTGAATATTTTCGTCAGGCCACTTTGCAGATGCCTCCCGGAGTTCCAGATTCTGCCTTGGTGGACATTTGCAGGAAGAACCTTCTCCCACTAATCTCGGTATTCATGGGACCATATCAGTTCCATGATTGGCCCTCGTTTATCATATCAGCGGTAGCCGCCGAAGACAACAGTCGAAAGGCGCGTGACAATGGAATCATGATCTCCACCTCTGACAAAGGGAAACGGTCATCTTCCAATAGCGACCATCCTCGTGGTTCCAAAGGAAAGGAAGCTCTGGCGATTAACACGTCCAGGCAACCTACCCCGGCAACTACGCAGACGAAACCTGGGGCTTCTAGACCCATAGAAGAATATTCTTTTGATGATGATGACATTCCGAGCATATTCGACTGTCTAGTCAAAAGTGGCAAGCTCACCCTCCCCGAGGTAAAGCGGCCCAATGAAGTCGGCAGTACCAATAATCCTAAGTACTGTATTTTCCATAGGTATATACATCACCCTACCAAGGCGTGTTATATACTAAAAAGGAAAATCCAGGAGCTGATCGACGCCAAGACCATCACTCTGCACAACAGTGAGAAGATGGTCACCGCCAATATGATCTCTCTCTAATTCGGCGATCTGCCCCCTCAAGAAGTCCCGGATGGTGTAGTACCTATTTCTCGGACAATGATGAACATTGTTAATCTTCCTCTGGCCAGGGGTCAAAACCATGACCTGATACCCCTAACTACCCAGCGTGGTGAGATTATGTGGGTTCATCCTGATCTGGTGTCAGAGATTGAAGAGGAGACTCAAGCTGCTAAGGCTAAGTCCCGAAAGAACTCAAGACGCAAACCATGCCATATGGTTGCATTATCCCCGATATCAGATGAAGAGGCTTTGGCTACTGGAACCCATTCAGGGAAGGCATACCTCAAAGATTATGGAGGAAATTAGGAAGAAGCAACGGCAGACACTTCAGCTGCCAAGCCTTCAGAACCCGAACCTGTCATACTAGAGGCAGGTCCTTCCAGACCAACTACGGCGGACAAGGGCAAGCAGAAAGAAGTTCGTTTCGATAAACCTTTGAAGAGTATTCAAAACAAAGGTTTAGAGAAACTTTATAACTTCAACATTTTGGCTCAATTGGCTAATACTCCAGCCAGATTATCCATCTTTGAGCTACTCAGGCTATCAAAAGACACTCGTCAGGCCTTGAGTGAAGCGCTAATGCAGGCAGATGCATGCTTGACTCAGCTCAAGACTCCCGATAAAGAGCCCGTGGCATGTCCTCAATGCCACAGTGTAATGGAAGTAGTCCCTAACATCACTTTCACTCAAGAGGACATGTTATTGAAACATAACAGACGTGACAGGATTCTTTATTACACCGGATATGTCGGCTCCATGGAGGTAGACCGGATTCATATAGATCTGGGATCGTCGATCAGCATTATCCCTCATAGTCTGCTAAGACCATTGAGGATCCCTACAAGCGAACTGGCTTACACCACCACTACAATCATGGGTTTCAATGCCAGGAAAAGCAAGTCATTGGAAAAGATTCATCTGAGGATCCAAATTGGTGACCTTATATCAGTGGCTACATGCTACATCATTGAATCAGAGGTGTCTTACAATATTCTGTTGGGTAGACCATGGATCCACGATCATAACATTGTTCCTTCCACTCTACATCAATGCTTCAAATATGTAGACGCCCAAGGAACAGTGAAGACAGCGTTTGCTGATCTCAACCCATTTAAAGGAGTTGAGTCTTACTACTCTGATGCTATGTTGTACACCCAAGACTACATGAACGAGGTGTCAGATAAGACGAAAGAGGAATCCCATCGGGAGCCAGGAGAACCGTCTGTTGAGCAACCTCTGTCAATCCAGGTGAAAGGACGGACTACCCGTCCTAAAGTCATGGAACCCATGGCTATCCACTTGGACAGAACCAAATCAGGAGGAGGAAAGGATCCCCTAGTGATCACTCTGAACCAGAAGTCTCCACCCTTGGTCATCAACCTTCGGCACAACAAACAGCCGATTGATGTAAATACAACCGGGAACATAGTTTCTGATGATAATAAAGAACCTCTTTTCCAGTATACTGATGCCCAATTTCCTAATCAGGAATCATCCCTCCATAACGATATAGAGCCTATAGCACAAAAATTCTTGAAAGCTATAGACTTTTATCAACCGTATGTGTGGAAAGTGGTATCAACATCTAACGTCATCACGACATATAGGCCACATGAAGATTCTATCTTTATTGTCCCACCTACACGTAAAGATCAGCATCCAATAGTCTTCGGCCGCATACAGAATCGACCGATTGTACAAGAGGATTCTTACGAGTTGGATGCTGGGAAAATGTTGGTTTTCAGATATAGCCCACAGGCCTTGAAAATCATGCAAAGCATGGATTATGACTTAAAGTTGGAGCTAGACCTCAACTATGGAAAAGGCAAACGAATGTCGTTACATGGTGATCCCTACTGTCAACGAACTCGTTTTGAGTTAGGGTATACCACGTCTCTTGCAACTTCGAACAACTCTAAATCAAGCAGAGAGACCATTTCCTCTTCTCAGGATGGTTTGTCGTCCTCCGATTCAGATGATGAACTCCCACGGATATTGTCAGCAAATACGGTATTGACAGATTCTCTCGAAATAGAGGAACAAGTAACTGAACCGTTTGAAAATGAATCCTGGGCACAGCAAATGGATACACAATGGGAACTCCGGTTCGAGCAAAGAGAACCGTCCACTGAAGATAAAGTTGTCCAAGTCGATGTTGGGGATAAAATTTCACCAAAGTCGATATTTATCAGTAACAATCTTTCCCCAGCAGAAAGGAAAGAGATGATCCCACTGATAAAAGAATATATCGATATCTTTGCATAGAATTATGAGGATATGCCAGGTCTTAATCCAAAAGTGGCTACCCATAAACTCAACATATTGCCCAATTCAAAGCCAGTAAAGCAACACCAACGCCGGTTCTGCCCGGATATGATGGATTCCATTAAAGCTGAAATCAAGAAATTGGTAGCCTGCGGGTTTATCCGTGAAGAGCAACATCCTGATTGGGTCGCCAATATAGTCCCAGTCATGAAGAAAAGTGAGAAAGTTCGTATTTTCATCAACTTCAGAGATCTCAATGCGGCCTGTCCCAAGGATGAGTTCCCTCTTCCCATCACAGACGTCATGATCGACAATACCTGCAATTTTGAACGCATGTCTTTCATGGACGGATTCTCAGGATACAATCAGATCAAGATGCATCCTGAAGACGAGAAGCATACTGCCTTCCGCACGCTACTGGGGGTATATTGCTACACAGTCATGCCCTTTGGATTGAAGAATATCGGGGCTACATATCAGCGAGCCATGAGTAACATATTCCATGAGCATCTACGCAAAATAGTGGATGACATCACTGTCAAAAGCTGCCTCAAGGGTACTCACATCCAAGACTTGAAGACGGTGTTCGAATTGATGTGCCAACATCAACTCAAAATGAACCACACAAAGTTCTTTCTCGGTGTATCCAGTGGCAAATTCCTGGGATTTGTCATTACCGCCAAAGGCATCCAAGTCAACCCTGATAAGGTAAAGGCTATCCTGGAGATGCGACCTCCCCGTAATCTAAGAGAACTTTGGAGATTTCAAGGTCGTCTAGCCTATATCAGGAGATTTATATCCAACCTTTCTGGGAGATGCCAACCTTTTTCCCGTCTGATGAAAAAAGGTGTGTCCTTTGTATGGGACGAAGCCTGTCAGCAAGCATTTAATAATATCAAACGCTATCTCACCAATCCTCCAGTTCTGGTGCCTCCCGTCATAGGAAGACCATTTTTGTTGTATGTTCGAGCAATAGATCATTCTTTGGGAGCTCTCCTCGCACAGAAGAACGATGAGGGTCATGAACAGGCTATCTACTACTTAAGCAGGATAATGATCGGAGCTGAATACCGGTACAATCCAATGGAAAAAGAACGCTTGGCCCTAATATTTGCTATTCAGAAGACGCGACATTACGTGACAGGCCAAACTATTCATATCATCTCCAGAATTAATCCTCTCCGAGTATTGATGAGTAAGCCGAGTGTTCTTAATTCCCGACTCGCGACTTGGGCAATGTTATTAACACCGTATGATATGGTGTACATCCCTTAGAAGTCCATGAAAGGTCAAACCTTGGCTGATTTCTTAGCTGCCCATCCAATTCCGGAAACCTCCAAACTATACGAGGACATTTTCGACGAAGTTGCAGAATGTAACTCTACAATGGAAGATAATATATGGCAGCTATTCTTCGATGGTGCCTCGCAGACTGGTCCCAAGGGAAATATGGTTTCAGGAGTAGGAATTTTTCTGGTGACTCCTGAAAAACTCGTCATCTATCGAGCATATTCTCTTAGCGAACCCTGCTCTAATAATGTGGCAGAGTATAATGCCCTACTAATCGGACTTCAAGTCACTAAAGAATTGGAGGTTGAATACCAGAAAGCTTTTGGTGATTCCCAGCTGATCGTCAATCAGGTTAGAGGAATATATGAAGTCCGCAATCCAGACCTCATTTCTTATCACCAAGCAACGGTCGAGATAGCCATGTCTTTTAAAGTATTCTTTTTAGAGCATGTGCCTCGATCTCAAAATCTGGAAGCTGACGCTCTGGCCAGTTTAGCTGCAGATATGGCTATTCCTATAAGAAGGCAGAACTCGGTGATCCTTCTTAGCAGAGATTTGTTTTGTATGAAAAATAATTTTTACATGGAACGCAGCTACGCCGTAAATACGGTTCCTCCTAAGAGAGATTGGAGAAGTCCCTTTATAGACTTTGCAGCATATGGAATCTTACCAGAAGATCCCAAAGAAGCAGTATCGGTTAAAAGATGATCACTAAGCTTCTTCTTTTTTTATGCCTCTTCACAAAGTCTATATCGTCGAACATACGATGGACTACTGCTATAATGTCTCTCTGATGATGATGCAAAGTTGGTCATCCGAGAAGCTCATGACGGTGTATGTGGAGCACATCAACCCGGTCCTAAGTTACAGGATCGTATTAGGAGAATGGGCTATTACTGGCCTACCATGATTGCAGATGCCGTAAAATATGCAAGACAATGCAAAGCTTGTCAGATTCATGCAGATTTTATACATCAGCCTTCTGAGTATTTACATCCAACTATTGCATCATGGCCCTTCGAAGCATGGGATATGGATATCATTGGTCCGATTCACCCGTCGTCTTCTAGGGGACATCGGTTCATATTGGCTATCACCGATTATTTCTCCAAATGGGCAGAGGCGATCCCTCTTACTGAGGTAAATACATCCAACGTGATTAGCTTTATCAAGCATCATGTCATTTATCGCTTTGGGATACCCCGAAGGATAATCCATGACAACGGGCCTCAATTCATCAGCCAAGCGTTTCACCGATTTTGCGATAAAAATCGGATACAAAATATGACCTCTACGGCATATAATCCTGTTGCTAATGGTTTGGCGAAAGTCTTTAACAAAACCATCATTAAACTCTTGAAGAAGTTTGTTTCTTCAAACAAAAGAGATTGGAATGAGAAACTGGGAGAATGCCTATGGGCATACCGCACAACGGTACGAACACCGACAGGTTGTACCCTATTCTTATTGGTTTACGGGAGTGAAACAGTTCTCTCCATTGAAGTTCAAATTCCCTCACTCAGAATAGCAGTGGCTAATGAGTTAACTCAGGAAAAGAATGACCAATTAAGGCTTCAAGAGTTAGAAGGATTAGACGAGAAACGCCTTCAAGCTCAACAACATATTGCATTCTACCAGGCACGCATTTCCAAATTTTTTAATCAAAAAGTGAAAGAAAGAGTGTTCAAAGTTGGCGATCTAGTTTTAGCTATGAAAAGGCCAATAATCATTACTCACAAGAGTAAGGGTAAATTTTAGCCCAAATGGGAAGGCCCTTATGTGATCGAGACGACGTTCTCAAACGGCGGTTACAGATTAGCCAAGCCTAACGGAGATCTGATAATGGCTCCTATCAACGGCAAATTCTTGAAGAAGTACTATGTTTAATCTTCCTTGTTTAAGCGGAGTATGGTGAAGATCTTATTCTGACGATACTACGTACAAAATCTAGTTGGACCATATTCTATCATATTATTATGACCTCTGAATAGACATGTCTAACTAATTTGGAACTTCAAAACCTATCACGTCCATATTACCTCTGATAGTATTTTGTATACAAATTTAGTTGGATCATATTCTATCATGTCCATATAACCTCTGAATAGATATATCCAGCTAAAGCTTATCGAAAGTATATCACGTCCATATTACCTCTGATATCACTTTCCCCTAGCCTATCATTTATTTTCAAAAATGATGGGTCCATCAAAGTCAGATAAAGTCTCTTTATTTATCTCCAGAAAGAGCAAGTTATAAAAAGAAGCAAAAAGTACATCATTGGGGAGGAGCAGTCAAATCACGGATCTGTTGTGCCAGAGCGGTCATCCTCTCATTCCTGGAGTCCAAGATGTTATTGCGAGCCCGTTACAGCCATGGCTTATCATTGTTCAGGGAAGATAGTCTGGACAAAGACTCAATATAACTTGCGTGGATGACACTCGCATGGGCCAAGTTCTGCTGAGCTCTCTTCATTTGGCCCTCAAACACACCATGAACTGCTGACGTCTTAAGAATCCTCTCTCTTGCCTGAGCGAGTTCAGCTTCCAATCCTCGAACCGTCGCTTCATTTTCCTCACGTTCGGCCTGGTACAGAGTTAACTGAGGAATAATCTTCTCCAAGACTGCTCGCTCTTTATCCATCTCTTGCTGCTGTCTCTGGATGGATTTGTTTAGCAATTCTATCTGCTGAGCAAGTTCTGCAGTCAGAGGGTCGTACTCGGCCTAAACCAGATCATCGATGCTGCCTCGGGATAGCTGCAAATATTCGTTAATGGATTATTCTAAACCATTAACTATTTTCTCTAACGTATTAACTCTTTCAGCGTCTTTGAAATTTCTAATCTGCGCTATGGTGAGATTGGAGGACATCTTCAGAGCATCAAAGCCCAGATTCTTCTCCAGCACCATAGATATCAACGATTTTAAAGTGACATAGAATATGCTAGTATATTGTTTAACTAGCATAGTAAATTACGAATGGACACTGGGAGTGGCCGCGCTATCAGTAAAATCCATTTGTGGAACGTTGGCAGAGGATGTTGCCATAATTGTCGCTTCAGTAGATGGCACGACAAAAGAGGAGATGCCAACAATAGTTGAAGTTGCTGGCATGCTTGACGAAGGAGGCACAGTCGAGACGATAGGCTCATCCTCCTCTGATATTGATTGAACTGCTACTGTTGGGACGACACCCGAGAATATTGCGGATGGAAGATCGGCAGCTTCAAAACCTGCTTCATCGACGTCGAACACCGCCGGTTCATTAGCAGGGTTCGCAACAAGGTCAGAAGTGGTGTCCACTCCACCCTCCCCAATGATGTCTTCGCCTAAAAAGAAGACAAGAGAAAGTTAATATCAAATTGATGTTAATTTTCCAAAAAAAAGTGTGAAGACAATATTTACCATGGCCGATGGTATATAAGTTGTGTCCGCAGCTTGTATAGCTAAATCATTTCTTAATGATGCTAAGCAAGCTATCATACCTGGAGAAGAGGGTACACCAAATGACATCTGAGGGTAGTAATCCCAGTCTTCACCCAGATCCACTCGAGGTTCATCGGGTAGAATCTCGCTGGAAATACTTACAGATGAAGAAGGGGCTGGACCCATTATTTGTCTGGACAAAGATATCCTTAAAATGCTCGGCCTCAAAGGTGACCTCATTGCACTACCAGTAGCGGTAGTAGCGACAGCAGTCTCGAGCAAAGAATTTTCGGCACTGTCAGTCGGAACTGTGGAGGTTCCCTCTCTAAAAGGCGAAGGACCTCTGATCAAAGAATCATCCCCGACCGGGGAAACGACAAGCTCACTCCTAGAAGCTTAACGGCTGGAAGTCCTTTTTGGACCACTGACAGTCTTCCTTTTCTTGTGAGGGGAAGGCTCTTTCAGAGTAGGAGCCCTTCGCTTACTGGGGATAACAAGAGGCTCTGCAGGCGGAGCTATTAAGCCTCTCGGTATTGTCAACAAAAACTCGTCTGGACCGACAGGGTCTTCACCTTCATCAGAGGAGACTGATGGGATCTTCTTTCTTCCAGTGGACTTATGAGAGGGCATCCTAAAACTTCTACGTACGTCAAAATCGCGATGGAATGTATTAATGGACGCATAAAATTATGCGTACGATTGGAGGATGCACAACTCTATGGAGAGAGAAGTCGCGGGCACAGTAAAGGTTACTCCAGTATAACCCATTATGAAGTACTGCCATCCTCTGGCTCCGTCGATAAGTCCCCCTCTGAACTTGAAGCTGGTGATAGCATTCCCCACGTGCAACTGGTCGTACCCAAATTTCCTGGCGAATCGGCTAGGCAAATACGGCTTTAAATAGCAGTGGTCCTCACTCCTGTACAGCAGATAAGAAGGTCTAATACAGACCGACCAGTAGAAGGCTTCTGGAGAAAGAATAGTCCTCCTATGACCTGAATCCTGAAGTTTCATCCCCTGTTGATTGATATGTACAGTGGGGACGATACAGAAGAGCTTCTAGCTATGAGAAAAATTTAATGCTCGCCGACAGTCTACGACGGTGGTCACATTCCAAAGAGAATTTTTATAATTCAATAAGAAATTATTTCCCGAATTACTGGCAGAGCCGAAAGACATTACCCTGGGGTTATGAAGGATTAACCATCCCAACAGATATAGGAATGGTAACTCCACTATGGGAAATCCTTCATGCCGTATTTTATCTGCAAGTAGCCCATCAGTAATGGCCCTCAGGCTAGCTTGTATCTGGCATACCATGACAGGGAGAAGGCCAAGTCTTGCTCCAAATACCAAATGCACTGCAGGCCATAAGGTGTTGCGATAAATATGATCCGCAGACGCGATGCCAGGTAACCAATCGGCTTAACCATACAGAGATGAAGCCAGCCAGTTGAGCTTCCCTTGACAGAGGCTTGCGACAATGCCACATATAACTGTAGACTTTAGTGCCGGCAGGATAACCCCCTATCTCCTCATCGAGAACATGATCTGAAGCCCCAGAGTCTTCAATAAGATCATCGACCGTTTGGGCATTGAGTATGCTCAGAAGATTCAAGAGCTTATCACTGCTATCCACAACCTTGTCTGGTTAGCGTCTCTGGCCTGATGAAAGAAGAGATAGGATGCCCATTTGTTGGTATGAGCCAAATCAGAGGGCTCATTGTAGAAGGTGGTGCACGCAAGATAATGGCTCATCAGCTCCTGGTACACTGCTACTGCCCAAGGGTTTGTATCCCTCAGCTCCCTGTTTGTGGGAACATACTCTTCATAAGGAGTATTCCCTATTGGCAGCCTTGAAATCTCCGCCATCTCATGAAGGGCCAATCCCAACTTCCCTAGCGGACGGGCAAAAGTCCCAGTGAGCGAGATATACCGCTCCATCAAAGCCAAAAATAAGTTGGGGTTGAGAGGCAGCCCAACACTCGTAGTACTCACAGCCGCGAACAGACCAATGCTCTCCAGCTCCGTCTGAAAGTGCTTCAGGGCCCAGGCAGTTAAACGGGCCCATCAGAGATTTCTAGGGCTAAGCCACCCGCTGGTCCGAGGATTAACCTTAGGGTATACTCCTTTCTGCCCCATGAAGTCATTACAAAAAGTCAATATTTGAACCGGCTGGAGCAGTGAAGTGTCTTCACTCGGGACGCTGCCCGACAGTAACCCCCTGAAAGGCATGACAGGGACTGAAGGGCGGCTCACAAACAATCCTTGGCCTGATCCTTTCTGATAAAATATCTTTCCCGGCTGGCTGTGAAGATCAGGAGTCAGGGTCCATGACATCTTCCTGGGATGCGTGTCATGGAAGAATGCCGAGATAGGGTAATCTCTGGGCATCCTCGGCAAGAACATGACCATGCCCTAAGCAGTAAACACCCAATCTTCCTTCTTGGACTTTGTTTGGGATTGTGTATCAATCATATCCCCGAATAGGAAAGCTGGCTTCCTATATTCGATCCCATCTATATACGTCAGAGGCTCCCCACTGATCATACTCAATAGCATTCGCTCACCTTGAGACGATATTAGAGCTCCCCTTTCTTCAGGATACTGGGCTCCAGAGATAGGGAATGTCACGTAGGATAAATCCTCCAGATAGTTTGAGTTTAACATCCCAATAGCAGAATCCATCACTTCAGCCAAATGAGGGATCTGCAAGTCCACTGCAAAATGCAAGAAAAATGAGTCAATTCTACACTAGACGCTATATTCTTGCAGTTTACGCCAAGATTATCAGTCTGAACTTTTACGCCAAGACTGCAAAAACTTGATCTTTTACGCTGGAACCTATTTCCAAGGCATAAAATTCAAGGTTGGCAGTATACACCAAAAATCCAATAGTCTGAGTTTTTTTTTTACGCCAGACTGCCAAAATTTTAGTTTTTACGTCGAAATTTTCATCCTGCACGTAAAACCCAAAGTTGGAAGTATACACCAAATTTTGACAGTCGCCAGACTACGAAAATATGGAGTTTTTACGCTGACACATTAGGAATGTGGGCGTAATGATAAAATATCTCTGTGCATCATCTTTCTCGAAGAGGCTCTCAGCACAGAAGATGACCTTGCACGTTTACATACAACGTGTGCAAAGGGTTTTTCTCTTCCCAAAAACTTTACCTATGACGCCTGGTGCACAGCTTGACGGTGGGACACTTCGTTCAGATCGGGGTTCGCTCAGCCCAATGGGAGTTGCTCGTGCTTGAGCAGAGGAGCGAGAAGAAGAGGCAACTTTGTTTCCTTTAGCGGTGGAAGTGTATTTTGGTGCCATGGCTAAAACTCATAGTTCTTAGAGAAGAGACGAGGAAGAGTTCTCAAAGAGACAAAGGTTTTTTACAAAAGACAGATGAAGGATTTCTTCTCTCAAGGCCTTGGGGTATTTATAGAGTTCAAATAACTCTTCGAATCCCTAAACAAATTCGATATTTAATATTCGGTTATGATTGGGGGACATGTCAGCATATCATTAGAAGACGGACAGTCATACTGCATAAACAGATCTATGCTATACGCTCAGGAGCTTTTACGCTCAGTAGCTACAAATCTACGATCTTACGCCCAGGAGCTTTTACGCTCAGAAGCTATAGACCCATAATGTTACGCTCAGAAGCTACAAATCTATAATTTTATGCTCAGAGGCTATAAATCTAAGGTTTTACGCCCGGATGCTTTTATGCTCAGCAGCTTTTACGCTCGATAGGCTACAAACCTACGGTTTTACGCTCAGAGGCTACAAATCTATGATTTCACGCTCGGAAGCTTTTTACGCTCAGCAGCTACAAACCTATGGTTTTACGCTCAGAGGCTATAGATCTACGATTCTACGCTCAAAAGATAGAGATGCTACGGATCTATGACTCTTTGCATATCTTAAAATATGCAGGCCAGAGTACGCATATATCTACACAGAAAATGCTCCTTCTGGCTACAAAATATTCCAAGTGCCCAAAATATACAGAGTTCAATATTGAAGATAACTCTTCTTCTTGGGTCGATTGGAAGCTCATCCTAAGCCCAGCTGGAATCTCTCTTAAAAGTTCAAGTATGGCCTGTTTGATCGCCATTTCTCGCCCTATTGCATGGGATTTATGGAAACCATTCTTGAAGATGATGGTCTGAACAAGAATCCTTCATGTCAAAGAAGTGATAGTTCATAAATTCTACGCGACTCCTCGTCCAAAATAGCATGATAGTTTGGATCTTCAAAGACGACTTAATGCTAAAAAGCTTTCTACGCGTCTTCAGTTACGCGTAAAAGACAAGACGAGATCAGATACTCTTTTATCAGAGTCGGCGTAAAGTTATTCAGATATGTTAAAGCTGCACATATTCAGACTTCCTCACAGCAAATATGGCAAATCATCAAATGCGTAAAAGAAGACAATCTTATTAATCATGATTACATATGATGGAAATCCAGTTTACAAAGGGTTTTTTATCTTCATGATTACATATGATAGAAATCCTTTTTCTATAAAGGGTTTCTCATTTTCATTTAAGATCACACCAAGAATCTGCTATGCCAGGATATCGTATTGGTGGAGATCTTTTTCTTCTTCTACGGCACTTCATCGACTTCTGCAGCCGATGAACAAGAAAATGGTGAATAGCGGGAGGATACACAACTGGGCCTGTCTAAATTATTCAAGTCCATCCTCCATACGCCATGGCAGGCATGCCCTAGAATTGTGTTGGGGGTTCAGACTCAACTCAATATTGGAAGACAGGGCCAAACTGCCTACCCTCGTCCACCGCCATGATGGAAGAAAATACAACTTGCAAGCTGTATGGTCGAATACAACCCTTCCTCTCTCCTGGATGAATTGCCATATGAAATTGCTGATCATCCCGAGCAAAGGAAGCTATGATATCCTTCCATGATCCATCATTGCAGAGGGCATTTGCTCGAAGATGCCTCTTTCTATGGCTTCTTACATGCTGGAAGAACATGATCTTCTTCTTCCTCAAGTCAGCAAGACGAACATCGGCAACCATCTCTTCTATGGTGAAGGAAGTGTGGGAAGAATAGGTTAACTCATTCACCTTTATATAGGCAGAGGAGATCACATCAAATCCCAACAAATTCCTAAATATTTGCCGAGAAATCAGCCTCGCGGAACGAATCAAATTTGACCGTTTCATGCTTCATTCAAAGTATTTTAAATTACGAGAAATTTGAAAACTTTGAAGGGGGTCTTGTAGAATGTAAACCCCCTCGACCAAAATTCAGGTTTAATTAACCTAGATAGCATAATTAGGGTTAATTGGTTTCAATTAGAATTTATATAAGTATTATAATATTTGTGCAGTATTTTGATACTTAGGACACCTTACCGTTGTCCCGATATTTAGGACACTACCCTAGCTGTTACCCTGAAATAAATTCTATACACTTGGCCTAGACATACTAACCTACCATAATGACCCTTGTGCAACCCCCGGATACTGATTTTTGTGCCTGATTTTAGTCGCACAAAAGTCGTTACAAACGTCCGTACGTAAATTAAATAAATTGCGTATTTACGTTCGTTGTCCGTTCCAATCGAAATTGAGACCCAACCTCAACCCGTTTTGACCAACCCTGATTATGACATTATTATACTCTGAGCCTACCATACCAATGACGCTTGTGCCACCCAATTTAGACCCCCGGTATTTATTAAATTAATTTGGAGGCACCAGGTGCATTAATTATGAATTAATTATTGTAGTGACCTAACCTCACTTAAATTAGACCCAACTCCAACCCAAACCCACACCCACAAGCCTCATACAAAACACCATACACCATCCTAGCCCAATACAAAATACCAAACATGGTGTTTTGTCACATCAAATTTCCAATTCCAGAATTTGTGCAAATTATGAATTATTCAGGGGCCTATATGCAAATTTGCAATGAGGTGCCCCCCTCTCATTGGCCCAACCACATGGAGAAAGAGCCTACATTCTTTGACCGGTCACCAAGTATTTTCCCCCTATTTTTTATATCCTTGCATCAAATTTTAGGAAGCAATCATGACCCTTTATTTCAAATCCTTTGATCCTAGTCCCATGTCTAACATGTGGAGAGCCTCCTCACACAACCCTAGGCATGCTAGCAGCCGGCCCTAATCCCAAAGCAGTCCCCCCACTCTCTCTCCTACATATAGGGCTCATTACATCACATTAAATACACAAAAACCTAAAAATACCCAAACAAAAAACCCTAGTTCTAAGCCTCAGCCCCCAGCCCGATTACTCCTTCCCATCCACCCGCCGCCCTCTCCCGGCCAGCCCCCGCCTCTGGCCACCCCCACAACGACCCGACCCCCTCCGACGATCCTTTTCCTACCTCCAGCCACAGGCCCCCCGCCACCTCGACGCCTACAGCCACCGCCAGAACCTCCATCCTCGACCCGAGCTCACTCCTCCCCGAGCTCGAGCCGACCACCCGAAGACCCCCCGACTCACCGTCGTTGCACACCCGGCCGTCGTACTTGGCCGACCTCCTCCCCAGTCAACCACCTCCGTCCCCGCCGAGTGTCACACCCCGATTCCGTGGAATCGATAGTCGTCCCCCGGGCATGACCGTCGTACGGGCCTAGGTTGCGCACCGCACAAGGCTAAGTATTTTATTTTCACATAGCGAGCACATATTCAGAGTACGCAGATTAAATAAATACAGATTTGAAGCATGAAAAAGTTCTCTTTTTATTGATAATATGAACATTTATTACAAACTCCTTGAACTGAGTCATAAGGGTTGCCTCTATGGGCTTATAAAAGTGTTGACAGAAAATGAGATAGCAGTCTTGTACATTACATCCTTAACTAAAACTCAAAATATAAGACCTCCGGTCGGAACGACTGCTTTGCCACGAAGCTGCATAATTGCTTGGCTGCTAGCTTCTATCTTCAAAATGTTTCTTCTTCAAAATGCTTCAAAAGGTGGCACGGTCAAGGCGTGCCTACTGCTAGACTAGATTGGGAATTTGTCTCCTGCTCCTCGCTTGGTTCTCCTAGCGTGGGGAACCTGTTTCAACGAGGGTCAGTATATCGAAACGTACTGGTGAAGGCAAGCTAACCCAACTATACCAATCAATACGTTATTTTAATGAAGCATGCATATTTATTGTGGGTTTCTATCTTGCCTTAGTTCATTTTACAACAAGACATAGATATAGAATTACTGAAATAACCCGCCACCATTCGGTGACATTTACCTGCCCGTCTGAACCACCTGCATAATACTTACCTTGCCTTCCCTGCCAAGAAGACACAAGTTAGTAGCAACAGGTTTAAATATACGTGGGGATCACTGGCACGTTGCCATAATGGATGGGCTAGTCTCAGGACGGAATAACGTGCGACGCAGAGTACAGGAGGCACCACAAGCCGCTCTATCCGAAGCAGGCGACTATCGTGAGTTTCGTCCGGATCGGATCGGTGCCAGTGCCCCAGCGACCGTCCGCAGGAACTAAGACCTTGTGCACAAGTTGTCCGTGATCAACGCAGTACACTAAGTTAGGTTTTGAGGCAATACAGGGCAATATCAGGCACAGGGCAATAACAGGGCAAGATCTACTTTTGCATAGTCTTTCTGTTGAGTTATTGCATTGAAGATGAGTTCTATACATAGCACAATTTTAAGAAGAAATATACATTCTAACTTATATTTATGCATATGATGAACATTCCAAACGAGCAAGCATGTAAGTAAGTAACCGTTCACAAGTTTTATTTGACAAGCATAACTTTACCCAAGTCTATTCCCTTATTATCTTGAAGTCTTTTAGTTATTACTTGGTATCGTTTGATCGGGGCAAGCACGAATACAAGATTTAGATGTGAAGACTAGCAAGAAGGGCTAGCTAATCGGGTTGGTAGCCACTCACTTTAGTAGTTGGAAGGAAGAAGGAAAGAAGTGCTTTAGGAGTCCGTTCGAGCGGCGCCTACTGCTGGATGACCTGTATTGCCACGAACAGCTAATCATTACTTCTTCCTCTCTTTCCGTTATTAAAATTGAAGTGCAGTCCTACGAACAAAAGCAATGAAACCCATCGAAACCGTTCAATAAAACCCAAGCAAATCCGAAAACTAACTCAAGGCACGAAAGCAACAAGCGACAGCAAAAACTAGGCAACAAAAGAATGCAGCGGAGAGGTCCCTCCTGACTCTGCCGCTAAGTCGATCCCGGGGGCACGGTCCACTGAATATGGGAATCGATTCCGAAGAGACAAATCCATAACGAGGATGAGTTCTTGATTCAATCTATCCCGATCGAACAATACCGTCTTGTATTTCTTAGCCGCGCTTTCCGAATAGGGGGAACGGGGCACCACATCCTACCCAACTAATTGGAAGTTTCGTCCCAAAACTTAAGGAATAGAACCTACCACTAGGAAATAATGAGGGGAACCTTTCTCTCATTTCTGATTCAAGCTCCCAAGTAGACTCTTCGACAGAGTGATTCCGCCAAAGCACGCACACTAGAGGAACCGAACGGGTTCGAAGCAGCTTTTCTTTTCTATCCAAAATTTGCACTGGTTGTTCTACATACGTCAAGTCGGCCTGGAGATTCAGTTGTTCAAGGTCTACCACGTGGCTTAGATCGTACACATATTTTCTATGTTGAGAAACATAGAATATATCATGTACGTCGGATAGGGATGGTGGTTGGACAATCTGATAAGCAACTGAGGCAACCCGCTTTAGTATTTTGAACGGACCGACAAATCTTGGGCTTAGCTTTCCCTTTGCTTCGAACCTGCTGACCCCTCGCATGGGCGAGACCTTGAGGAATACCCGGTCGCCTACTTGAAACTCTAGCGGTCTCCGGTGAACATCCGCATAGCTCTTTTGACGGCTTTGAGCTACCTTTAATCTCTCCCGAATTAATCGAACTTTTTGGACGGTCTGCTCCACGAGCTCGGGGCCAAGTATCTGCCGTTCACCAACTTTGTCCCAGCAGATCAGAGATCGACACTTTCGCCCATATAACGCCTCATACGGCGCTATTTGAATGCTTGATTGATAACTATTATTGTAAGCAAATTTGGCTAAAGGTAGATGAAGGTCCCAACTAGTCTTGAAGTCCAAGGCGCAGAGTCGCAGCATGTCTTCGAGGATCTGGTTGACACGTTCGGTTTGGCTGTCGGTCTGTGGATGGTAAACGGAGCTGAACTTCAACTTTGTCCCTATTGCTGACTGCAGGCTTCCCCAGAAACGTGATATGAATCGACCATCTCGATCGGAGACTATGGTTATGGGCACACCATGGAGTCAAACGATTTCATTAAGATATATCTGAGCCAGGCGGTCGGCACTCCAAGTAGATTTGATAGGCAGAAAGTGAGCTGACTTGGTGAGTCGATCGACGATAACCCAGACTACATCATGTCTCCGTTGCGTCCTTGGCAAGCCAACAATAAAATCCATCGTTATATGATCCCATTTCCACTCCGGAATAGCAAGGCTCTGAAGCTCTCCACCTAGTTTTTAGTGTTTGGCCTTTACCCTCTGACAAGCCATACAATGCGACACGAACTGCGCCACATCCTATTTTAAGCCGTGCCACCAAAATGTCGTGCAAAGATCTCGATACATCTTTGTGCTACCCGGATGGGAAGTATAACTAGCATAATGGGCCTCAGTGAGTATCTCTTTTCTGAGGGCCGTGTCGTTCGAAACGTACAGTCTTCCCTTCACTCGAAGCGTCCCGTCCATGCCTACCGCAAAGTCGGACGCCTTTCCTGCTGAGATAAGGGCATGAATCTTTTGCAGGAATGGGTCGTCCTTCTGAGCGGCCTTCACTTTATGTAACAAGTCTGGTTTGAGGCACAGTTGTGCTACTTGCGCCCACTTTTTGTATCTAATTTTTAGTATAATGCCCAGTGATTCAAGATCTCGGTGCATCATATCGTTGATAGGCAAGCTCCCTACGAACACTCGACTTAGTGCGTCAGCTACTACGTTTCCTTTACCAGGCGTGTATCTGATCATGAGATCGAAGTCGCTTAGGAGTTCAAGCCATCGCCGCTGCCGAAAATTCAAATCCTTTTGAGTGTACAAATATTTCAAGCTCTTATGGTCCGTGTAGATTTTACACGGCACGCCATAAAGGTAGTGGCGCCATAGCTTCAGCGCAAACACTACTGCAGCCAATTCTAAGTCATGCGTCGGATAGTTTATCTCGTGAGGCTTTAACTGTCTCGACGCATAGGCTATGACTTTATCCCGTTGCATCAGGACACATCCTAGTCCTTTACCCGATGCATCACTGAAAATTTTGAAATCATCTGGTCCGTTCGGCAGAGTGAGAATTGGGGCAGAGACAAGGCGCTGCTTTAACTCCGTAAACGAAGCTTCACAGTCGTCCGTCCAAGTAAACTTCGCACCCTTCCGTGTGAGTTGAGTCAAGGGCAAAGCAATTCTAGCAAAATTCTGTATAAACCTGCGGTAGTACCCTGCCAGTCCAAGAAAACTTCGGATATCGCTAGCTGACTCCGGACGTTTCCACTGTGTAATGGCCTCTACCTTCTTCGGATCAACTGAAATGCCTTCCGAGGAGATGATATGTCCCAAAAAGGCTATACTGTCTAGCCAGAATTCACATTTACTTAATTTAGCGTACAACTTGTTGTCTCGAAGGGTTTACAGCACCATCCGCAGGTGTCCTGCATGCTCATCCCTAGTCTTCGAGTACACCAAGATGTCATCGATAAAAACTACCACAAATTTATCGATGAAAGGCCGAAATACCCGGTTTATCAGATCCATGAATGCAGCAGGTGCATTCATCAGTCCAAACGGCATCACCGAAAACTCGTAATGTCCGTATCGGGTTCGGAAAGCAGTCTTTGGCACGTCTTCTGGCTTAATCTTCAGCTGGTGATAACCTGAGCGAAGATTGACCTTTAAAAACACTGTTGCCCCCTGTAGTTGATCGAACAAGTCATCTATCCGTGGCAGAGGATATTTGTTTCTGATTGTGACCTTGTTCAATTCCCTGTAGTCTATGCAGAGACGTAGAGTTCCGTCTTTCTTCTTCACGAAGAGCACGGGCGCACCCCAAGGAGACACGCTCGGACGGATGAACCCGAGATCAAGTAATTCTTGAAGTTGGCATTTCAATTCATTCAGCTCTACTGGGGCCATTCTGTACGGAGGCTTAGAGATTGGCTGCGTGTTTGGGAATGTATCAATAGTGAATTCAATCTCTCAGTTGGGCGGCATACCGGGTAGTTCGCTCGGAAACACATCGGGGAACTCCGCCTCAACGAAAATAGACTCGACGTTTGCGTAGTCCTGCCGTGTGTCTCGAACTAATGCTAGAAATCCCTCGCAGCCTTAGTGGAGCATTCGTCGAGCAGATATCGCTGAAATCACCATGCAGGACCCAGTCGCATCAGTTGTCGGACTACTTATGTAACAAAACTCGGCTTCTCCAGGCAGGTGGAAGATGACTCGTTTCTGTGCACACTCTATAGTTGCCGAGCACGCGTTGAGCCAATCCATTCCCAAGATGATATCGTAGTCCCGAACATCTAGGACTAAAACATCAAGTGACAGCTTTCTCTCCCCAATACAGATATAACCGCCTTGGCATGCTGAACAGACAGGTATTTTCGTACCAGAGGGGGTGCTAACACTTAAATCTAGGTACAACGGAGTCATTTTTACATTGTTCTCCACGGCAAAATTTATGGAAATAAAACTATGCGTTGCACCTGAATCAAATAGAACACGAGCAGGTATATTATTGAAAAGCAAAGTACCTGACACGACGGTATCCGAAGCTAGAGCTTCTTCCCGTGTCATGGTATAGACCCGGCCTTGAGCCTGATTATGCCCTTGCTAAGGCGCAACTCGGTTGGCGTGGTTTGCCGCAGTCTGATTTGGTTGTTGAGGTGGAAGGAGCGAACAGCTGCTAATCTGGTGGCTAGGATCGCCGCATCTGAGGCAGGTACCGAGCCATTTGCGACAGACTTTCTTGGTGTGCCCTCTTCTGTTGCAGAAGGTGCAACGCTGCCCCTGATTTTCTCGTTGACGACCGCCGTTATTTTGATACTTTGCAGCATTATTTCCTCTATCGTTGCCTTGGCATTTGTGATTGGGGGTTTACACAGCGCCGGCGGCAACGTGAGGATACTGCGGTTCGAGAGAAAGGGCATGGTTTAAGACTTCTCTCATCGTCTGATACTGCGGAATGACTACGTGCCCGTGGATGCCAGGACGTAGCCCTCCCTCGAATCGTCTGGCATGATTCGCTGCATCCGGTAGATAGGCACTAGCAAATTTGGCCAGTTTGTTAAATTCTGCCGAGTATTATTTTACCGTCATGCTGCCCTGCCGTAGTTGAACAAACTCGTTTTCCCATTGACAGCGTACAGGTGGGGGTATAAACTCCTCCTCAAACGCGGCATGAAAAGTCGTCCACCCGATCGCCTCCTCTCCATGGCCAAGTTGAAGAGATCGTCGATGCACGTCCCACCAGTCGTGCGCATTAAGGCGAAGCAATAGTTGGGCACAGGTGACGCGCTTATCTTCCGGCACTTCTAGGAGAGAAAAAATGATCTTCAAGCTCGGCGAGCCAATCTAGGGCCACGATCGGGTCCTCAGTCCCATTAAATGGCGTGTTATAGACCTTCTTGAAGTTACCAAAGGTGAAGGCAGTCACTTCTCTCGTCCTTGGCACTAGCGGAGTCTCTACTTCAAGGATTGGTTGGTCCACCGGAGTCGCTGCTGTCGCTACGGACTTGTTGGAGGCCATAGTCTGAACAAGCTGCTGCAGGGTATCTACCTGCTTTTGTTGGACTGAGAGTCGGGCCTCTAGGTTGCTCTCGAACTTGGTTTGGCGGGCATCATCTCTCTGTCATTGTGCTTCTAACATTTGCATCACTTGTTGAAGCGGGTCTGGTCGAGACATGCCCCGTTGGCTTCAAGAGCTAGCTGATGTGCCGGAGCTGCTCTCCTGAGCCTGTGTCTCGCCTGGTGCTAGCGCTGATGGTTGCGCTTGCGTCATTCCTTCAAAAGAAGATAAATTACATCAGGATCATAAGGTATTATGGACTTATTGCATGAACGTATCTTATTTGGCCTTAACGAGTTCAGGAGTTTGCACAGGAATTTATCGTTAAGGAAACTTTTCCAGTTCAAGAGTCAAAGAAACTTTGAAGCTGTGCTCTGATACCAACATGTCACGCCCCGATTCCGTGGAATCGATAGTCGTCCCCCGGGCGTGACCGCCGTGCGGGCCTAGGTTGCACATCGCACAAGGCTAAGTATTTTATTTTTGCATAGCGAGCACATATTCAGAGTACGCAGATTAAATGAATACAGATTTAAAGCATGGAAAAGTTCTCTTTTTATTGATAATATGAACATCTATTACAAACTTCTTGAACTGATTCATAAGGGTTGCCTCTATGGGCTTACAAAAGTATTGACACAAAATGAGATAGCAGTCATGTACATTACATCATTTACTAAAACTCAAAATATAAGACCTCTGGTCGGAACGACTGCTTTGCCACGAAGCTGCATGATTGCTTGGCTGCTAGCTTCTATCTTCAAAATGTTTCTTCTTTAAAATGCTTCAAAAGGTGGCACGGTCAAGGCGTGCCTACAGCTGGACTGGATTGGGGATTTGTCTCCTGCTCCTCGCTTGGTTCTCCTAGCGCGGGGAACCTGTTTCAACGAGGGTCAGTACATCGAAACGTACTGGTGAAGGCAAGCTAACCCAACTATACCAATCAACACGTTGTTTTAATGAAGCATGCATATTTATTGTGGGTTTCTATCTTGCCTTAGTTCATTTTACCATAAGACATAGATATAGAATCATTGAAATAACCCGCCACCGTTCGATGATATTTACCTGCCCGTCTGAACCACCTGCATAATACTTACCTTGCCTTCCCTGCCAAGAAGACACAAGTTAGTAGCAATAGGTTTAAATATATGAGGGGATCACTGGCACGTTGCCATAATGGACGGGCTAGTCTCGGGACGGAATAACGTGCGACGCAGAGGACAGGAGGTGCCACAAGCCACTCTATCCGAAGCAGGCGACTATCGTGAGTTCCGTCCGGATCGGATCGGTGACAGTGCCCCAGCGACCGTCCGCAGGAACTAAAACCTTGTGCACAAGTTGTCTGTGATCAACGCAGTACACTAAGTTAGGATTTGAGGCAATACAGGGCAATATCCGGCACAGGGCAATAACAGGGCAAGATCTACTTTTGCATAGTCTTCCTGTTGAGTTATTGCATTGAAGATGAGTTCTATACATAGCACAATTTTAAGAAGAAATATACATTCTAACTTATATTTATGCATATGATGAACATTCCAAACGAGCTAGCATGTAAGTAAGTAACCGTTCACAAGTTTTATTTGACAAGCATAACTTTACCCAAGTCTATTCCCTTATTATCTTGAAGTCTTTTAGTTATTACTTGGTATCGTTTGATCGGGGCAAGCACGAATACAAGATTTAGATGTGAAGACAAGCAAGAAGGGCTAGCTAATCGGGTTGGTAGCCACTCACTTTAGTAGTTGGAAGGAAGAAGGAAATAAGTGCTTTAGGAGTCCGTTCGAGCGACGCCTACTTCTGGATCACCTGCATTGCCACAAACAGCTGATCAGTACTTCTTTCTCTCTTTCCGTTATCGGAATTGAAGTGCAGTCCTACGAACAAAAGCAATAAAATCCATCAAAACCGTTCAAAAAAACCCAAGCAAATCTGAAAACCAACTCAAGGCACGAAAGCAACAAGCGACAGCAAAAACTAGGCAACAAAAGAATGCAGCGGAGAGGTCCCTCCTGACTCTGCCGCTAAGTCGATCCCAGGGGCACGGTCCACTGAATATGGGAATCGATTCCATAGAGACAAATCCATAACGAGGATGAGTTCTTGATTCAATCTATCCAGATCGAACGATATCGTCTTGTATTTCTTAGCCGCGCTCCCCGAATAGGGGGAACGGGGCACCACACCGAGTCTCAGCCCCGGTCGATGCCTCAGCTGGCCGCCCCCGCCCCCGCAGCACAGACGACCACAAGCTACTGCTGCGGTTGCCGACCATCCCCGAGCACCGCCGGAGCTCCGCCCGGCCACCCACGCCGTCGACGACCGGTCCGACGGATCCCTCTCGACCCCTCCTACACTCATGTACGCATACCTATACGATTATAATGTAAATACGTAGTATATTTGGGTTTGCATTGTGTATATACCTATATATATATATATATGTCATGTATTCTACTTAGTAGTTAAATACGTATTCTGTATATTATATATATATACCTCTGTATAAACAGTATTCTATATATATATATATATATATATATATATATATATATATATATATATATATATATATATATATATATATATATATATATATATATATATATATATATATATATATATATATGCTGTATTTTTGTATACTTTATATATACTAATAAATATATGTATATGCATAGTATATATGTTGTATATTGTAATAAATACTTATTTTATTTAAATACCTATTATGTATATATATATGTATATATAAGTATGTATATATATATTTTTCTCTATAAATACATTATTTTATGTATACACACTGTATTTTTTGTATACTTTTTATATACTAATAAATATATGTATATGCATAGTATATACAGTATATTGTATTAAATACTTATATTATTTAAATGTCTAATATGTATATGTATATATAAATATATAAATGTATGTATATATTTTAGAAATACATTTTTTTGTATTGATATGTTATATAATTATTATATGTTGTATATATATAAATATATATACTTTATGTACTTAGTATATTTGTAGTGTGTATAGTAAGTATTAAATAAAAAATATGAATATATATAAATATATATATATATACTAGTATGTATTAAATATAGTATATATTATATATAAGTACATTATACATTGTGTGTATATACATATAAATATATATGTATTTAACTATATATATATGTTGTATATGTGTATTTATGTACATAAATTGTATCTAAATATATGTATATGTATAGATATATGGTATTATGTATTCATCTATTATATACATATATATGTAATTGTTAATATGTGTATATAAACATATGTATTGGTGTGTTATTAAGTAAAATATAAAGATGTTATTTTTAAATGTACTATTAAACATTACATATTGTTATTATATTTTAATATGTATTAGTGTGCACATAAGTATATATGTTATTTATGTAAATATATGTACTTCATGGTCCCACTAAATGTACAGTCAAGACCCTGTGTTAGTTATTGCTGCAAGTAGTATGTCTTAGTCATACTATTGTAAGTGTCTGATGTTGTTATTATTATACCATATATAGGATTGCTGGACCGTACAGCCGAGGCTTCAGGAGCAGGACATTGGCTTTCGCAGCTACCCGACACAGGCAAGTATACCTTGCTGGATTACTGTTTAAATTAATGATAAATATTACAATATACATAAACTGTGCACGTCCGAGATTGACTCGGGTGCAGTCGACGAATGCGTCGATGAGTAGTGTACTTGACCTAGCTGCTAGCTGACTCACCTACTACTGTGAGGATATTTTGATATCTTTCTAGACCGTGACACTTTACACGTATCACGATGTTACATTCATATTAGGATACGGGTCCGCGTACCCGATTCGCTATCGGTGCGTACGACATGCATCACGGACTAGCACGTAATCTAGAGTAATATAATTAGATGTGACTTGGCATATAGATACGGATCCTCATATCGTGTATTCGACTTGTGTATCCACATTGGCCGGGGAGAAAAACTGATAACGTATGGGATACACCCATCGGACTCCGTGGTATCCAGAGAAGCCACAGACCCGATGACTTCCTATATTCATATACCGTGCTCTTCGGAGTGTTACGGACGTATATACATTACAGATACCTAATTCTTCGGAATGATGGACGTTACATGATCAGATACCATGCTCTTCAGAGTATGGACGTTATGCCTACACCTACCTATATGTTCCGAGGTTGTCCTTACATTGCATTCACTTAGATGGTTAGCATACCCCTTTTATTTTATTCAGTACTATATCTGGCATGCATTTTGTATCTTGTTACGTCCATCTGATGACCTGGTTCTCTTCCAGATCTGGACGAGGCATACTACCCCACTGTGTATGGACCAGGTGTGGAGACGAGGTACGCTCTTGAGGAGGAGCTAGAGGTCCTACCATCGGAGTTTCCCTGATCATCTTGGTAGGCCTTCCACCTAGGACTGGAGCTTCTTATCTAGTTAGCAATTATTTCAGCCACACTCTTTATTTCAGTCTTTAGTACTCCATTTTCATCATTTGTAGTGGGTTTGTTCCCACCGGACATATTTTGGTTTGTACTATGACATTCGACTATGTTCTTATATTCCAGTCTTTTATTTCAGTATTTTACTTGCTATATTTGTGGATGAGATTAGACTCTGCCTGATGTTGATATTAGACTTGTTAGTTTTAGAACAGCGTAGCACGCTTCGCTAGGATCCATTAAATTGGGATATCCTTGGAGACGTGTCAGCTGGCCAATGCCACGTGGCCTGGTCCCGTATATTTTTGGGACTGGGGCGTGACATGGTTTTAATGGTGGCCCATGCAGGTCTCATCAAACAACATCAAATGTTTATCGCTTGTGGTATGGTAACGTGCCCAGCGAGCCTGCAATAGGATAGAAATTACCAGGTCTCATCCTCTTGATTACGCCTTTGAATCTCTTTCGTATTTTAAAATATCTGTATCCTGTTTGATTGATTTTGTACTCTTTTAATGAAGTTCTATCTCTTACAGCGAGATGAACCTATACAGGAGATGTGAGACACTTGGTGCCATAGTACCATCAGCCCCCGTACCGAGGGAGGAGACATCCCAGGGACCACCCAGAGAGCAGCCTCAGCCACAGGCACAGGTGATCCCCCAGGCCCCGATGATACACTGGCATCAAATCTCTCCCGACGAGAGGACGCATCAGCCAGAGGGCCAGACATCGCAGACGATCCCGATGCAGCACTTCGAGGGACAGACCTCGAGGGCTACGCCGATGCCGCAGTTCGAGAGACCGGCATCCGAGGAGACACCGATGAGGCAGCCGGAGGTACCACTACCACCACCTCCGCCATTTCTACCTCACATGCCACCAGCGGAGGGACAGCCCCAGATGATGCAGTTTTTTCAGACGATGATGCAGGCACAGTGGCATCAGACGGAGACCCTGAGATAGAGCCTGATGGTGGTACTGGAGAGGGCACCTACCCAAGCACCAGCACCAGCACCTGCACCTGTCCAGCCAATGGGCACTATACGAGGCTTCCGACAGATGGGCCCGGGAACCTTCTCGGGCAAGGAGACTGCAGAGAAGATCTCAGACTGGGTCTCCAACACTGAGATACTACTGGAGGGTTCGCAGCTACACCCTGACCTCTGGATGACCGCAATGAGGGCCCAACTCACAGGCAACGCCCATCACTGGTAGGATTCTATGGAGTGCAGCGTCGGCAGGGCACAGACTTGGAAGGAATTTCTGGAGTACTTCAATGCGAAGTATTTCTCCGCTACGGTGAGGAATGCCCTGTACTCCCAGTTCCTGCACCTGGAGCAAAGGAACTTGACCATGGACGTCTACGACGCGGAGTTCAGCCGACTCAGCCGATTCGGTGCATCCCTGATCCCCAACGACCTGGAGAAGGCCAGGAGATTCCACCACGGTCTTTTCTTCGAGCTGCAGAGGTATACCACTACTCAGGCGAGGATCTCTTATGAAGAGGTCCTATCAGAGGCGAGGATCCAGGAGGCCATAGGCGGAGGAGCGAGATGTTCCAACACGAACGTACCAGCCAGAACCCAGCACGGAGCAGGAGGACCGATCTGCCGTCCAGGAGCGCAGGCGCAGCAGAGGACAACGCCGTACCAGCAGAAGGAGCTTCTGACTTGTCACTTTTATGATAAGAGGGGACACATCGTCAGAGACTGCCGGAAGAAGCTCAGGCTCTGCATGGTCTGTGGAGCGAGCCAGCACCTTGCCAGAGACTGCCCACAGTGCAGAGATGCAGCACCCCAGATCGGGCAGAGGCCAGCAGCACCACCCTTGAGGACACTACCCCCAGCAGGAGGTCAGCGTCCACCAGCTACCGAAGGAGAGCAGAGAGGACCACCCTTGGTCCCACAGGAGGCACATTTCAACCAGGCCCGACAGCAGGCTGGAGGGCAGAGGCACGGGCAAGCCTTTACTTTAGCCTCTATCGAGGAGGAACCAGAAGGGGAGGCAATCATAGGTACAATTTTAGTTGTATCATTACCTGCAACTGTACTGTTTGATTCTGGAGCTACATTATCTTTCGTATCTAGTAGCTTCATAGCAATGCATAGAGTAGCAACTTCCCACTTACCTAAGAGTTGGAAGATTCTTACCGGAGGAGGCATCGTACCGGTTACCAGCACCATTAGAACGTGCTCAGTAGTAGTTTGTGGTAGAGAGATAAGAGCGTAATTTTTGGTACTCCCAATGCCAACCTTCGACATTATTTTAGGCATGGACTGGTTAAGCCGGTACAATGCCGTACTAGATTGCCGGAAGGGTAGCGTTACTTTTAGACTGCCAGGACACCCAGAGTTCGAGTACATGCGGGGCACCATCGAACGAAGAGTAGGACAGACAGCTGGAGCATACATGGCTATGGAGACGGCACCCCCAGAAATTGTTGCAGAGTTCGAGGATGTTTTTCCAGAGGAGTTGCCAGGCCTACCGCCTGATAGAGAGGTAGAGTTCACTATTGAGCTAGTACCTGGAGCAGCACCGGTATCTTCAAATGTGTACCGGTTGGCGAAGAAGGAGCTTGACGAGCTGAAGCTACAGCTAGAAGAGTTGCAGATCAAGGGATTCGTCCGTCCTAGTACATCACCCTGGGGAGCACCAGTGTTGTTTGTACCAAAGAAGGACGGAATATTCCGGATGTGCATTGATTACAGAGCCCTTAATGCTTTGACTATCAAGAACAAGTACCCTCTACCGCGGATCGACGATCTGTTCGACCAGCTGACAGGAGCAGTGGTGTTCACGAAGATCGACTTGAGATTGGGCTATCATCAGGTAAAGGTGCGGAGAGAAGACATTCCAAAGACAGCCTTTAGGACTCGTTATGGTCACTACGAGTTCTTAGTGATGCCTTTTGGATTGACAAATGCGCCTGTTGTGTTTATGAACCTGATGAACAGAGTCTTCCATGAGTATCTGGACCAGTTTGTGGTAGTCTTCATCGACGACATCTTGGTGTATTCGAAGAGCCACGAGGAGCACGGGAAGCACTTGAGGCTAGTGCTAGAGACGCTGAGACGAGAGAGGCTTTATGCCAAGCTGAGCAAGTGCGAGTTTCTCCTAGATCGTGTCGAATTTCTTGGACACGTTATCTCGGGAGACGGCATTTCGGTAGATCTCGCGAAGATTTCGTCAGTAGAGACGTGGCCGACCCCTACCAACGTCTCGGAGGTGAGGAGTTTCCTAGGACTTGCCGGATATTACCGGAGGTTCGTAGAGAACTTCACAAGGATCACAGAGCCGATGACCCGCTTGACCCGCAAGGATCAGGAGTTTACCTGGACAGAGGAGTGTCAGACGGTATTCGATGAGCTGAAAAAGCGTCTGACTACAGCACCCATCTTGACCATAACTTCTGGACCCGGAGGATTCGTGATCTACAGCGATGCGTCCGGGAAAGGATTAGGATGTGTCTTGATATAGCATGGGAAGGTTGTGGCCTATGCCTCTAGGCAACTGAGGACCCATGAGAAGAACTATCCTACCCACGACCTGGAGCTTGCTGCAGTGATCTTTGCTTTAAAGCTTTGGAGGCACTACCTGTACGGAGAGCGCGTGGAGATATTCACCAATCACAAGAGCCTGAAGTACGTCTACACCCAGAAGGACCTGAACCAGAGGCAGAGACGTTGGCTCGAAGTGATGGTGGACTTCGAGATTGAGCTACAGTACCATCCGAGAAAGGCTAATGTGGTAGCCGATGCTTTGAGCATGAAGCCCATAGCTTTTTTCCTGACTACCCAATAATATCTGTTGAGAGATCTAGAACAGTTGGGTATCGAAGTCATTATGCCCGGAGTAAACGGCCAGATATCGAGTTTCCAGGTGCAATCGACATTGGTAGAGAGAATCAAGGCTGCGTTGCCGACAGACGCCAGATTTCAGAGGCTTCGACAGAGGACAGAGACTGGAATACAGACGGGACTGCATATACATGAGGACGGGACTTTGAGATGTGGAGATCGTCTCTACGTTCCGAATGGAGAGCTTCGCCAGGAGCTGATGACGGAGGTGCATAATTTGACCTACTCTATTCATCCAGGAGGCACGAAGATGTACCGAGACCTGAGGCAGTACTATTGGTGGCATGGTATGAAGAGGAAGATAGCCCGCTTCGTGGCTAAGTGTCTGGTGTGTCAGCAAGTCAAGGCTGAGCATTAGAGGTCTGCCGGATTACTTTAACCGCTCCCGATACCGTAGTGGAAATGGGAGCACATCACCATGGACTTTGTTACGGGTTTCACGAGAAGTCCTAGTGGTCGCAATGCGGTATGGGTAATCGTAGATAGACTCACCAAGTCCGCCCACTTTTTACCCTTCAGGGTTGGACAATCTACGGAAGTCTTGGCAGACATGTATATGAGGGAGATTGTGCTATTGCATGGAGTGCCAGTCAGTATCGTGTCTAACAGGGATACGAGGTTCACATCGTACTTTTGGAGGAGTATGCAAGAGAGTCTTGGTACCCGCCTAAAGTTTAATACTTCGTACCACCAGCAGACAGATGGCCAATCCGAGCACACCATTCAGACACTGGAGGACATGTTGAGGGCATGCATGCTTGACTTCAGCGGCTCATGGGAGGACCATTTGCATTTGGTCAAATTTTTCTACAACAATAGCTATTAGGCGAGCATCCAGATGGCTCCCTATGAGGCATTGTATGGTAGGAAGTGTCGTTCTCCAGTATGTTGGAGCGATGTAGGCGAGAGGCAGATTTTAGGGCCAGAGTTGGTCGTCCGTACGGTAGAGAAGGTGAAAAAGATCCAAGGGCATCTACGAGCAGCACAGGACAGAAAGAAGCACTGGGCTAATGTGCACCGACGACCCCTAGAGTTCCAGGTTGGAGATCATGTGTTCTTGAAGATCTCACCTACCAAAGGAACCATCAGATTTGGAGGCAGAGGGAAGCTGAGTCCGAGGTACATCAGACCATTCGATGTGCTAGAGCGCGTCGGAGAAGTTGCTTACAGATTGGCCTTGCTGTAGACACTGGAAGGAGTTTATGACATCTTCCATGTATCTCAGCTGAGGAGGTATATACCGGATACGAGTCATGTGCTTGACCACTCGGAGATCACCGTCGGTCCGAGTTTGTCATACCAGGAGGAGCAAGTAGAGATCCTAGACCGAAGCGAGAAGGTACTGCGAGGCCAGACTATCCCTCTAGTTCGTGTCGCATGGAGGCATCATGCACCAGGTGAATCAACCTGGAAATGAGAGGATGATATTCAGCAACGCTTTTCCCATCTCTTCGAAGGCCTAGGTACGTGATAGCATTTTATTTCAATCAATAGTTTTTCTATATGTCTGTTTTAATTTCGAGGACGAAATGCTCTAAGGAGGGTATGTTGTAAACCCCCTCGACCAAAATTCAGGTTTAATTAACCTAGATAGCATAATTAGGGTTAATTGGTTTCAATTAGAATTTATACAAGTATTATAATATTTGTGCAGTGTTTTGATACTTAGGATACCTTACCGTTATCCCGATATTTAGGACACTACCCTAGCTGTTACCCTGAAACAAATTCATTACACTTGGCCTAGACATACTAATCTACCATAATGACCCTTGTGCAACCCCCGGATACTGATTTTTGTGCCTGATTTTAGTCGCACAAAAGTCGTTACAAACGTCCGTACGTAAATTAAATAAATTGCGTATTTACGTTCGTTGTCCGTTCCAATCGAAATTGAGACCCAACCTCAACCCGTTTTGACCAACCCCGATCATGACATTATTATACTCTGAGCCTACCACACCAATAACGCTTGTGCCACCCAATTTAGACCCCCGGTATTTATTAAATTAATTTGGAGGCACCAGGTGTATTAATTATGAATTAATTATTGTAGTGACCTAACCTCACTTAAATTAGACCCAACTCCAACCCAAACCCACACACACACCCACAATCCTCATACAAAACACCATACACTATCCTAGCCCAATACAAAATACCAAACATGGTGTTTTGTCACATCAAATTCCCAATTCCAGAATTTGTGCAAATTATGAATTGTTCAGGGGCCTTTATGCAAATTTGCAATGAGGTGCCCCCCTCTCATTGGCCCAACCACATGGAGAAAGAGCCTACATTCTTTGACCGGTCACCAAGTTTTTTCCCCCCATTTTTTATGTCCTTGCATCAAATTTTGGGAAGCAATCATGACCCTTCATTTCAAATCCTTTGATCCTAGCCCCATGTCTAACATTTGGAGAGCCTCCTCACACAACCCTAGGCATGCTAGCAGCCGGCCCTAATCCCAAGGCAGCCCCCCCCACTCTCTCTCCTATATATAGGGCTCATTACATCATATTAAATGCACAAAAACCTAAAAATACCCAAACACAAAACCCTAGTTCTAAACCTCAGCCCCCAGCCCGATTACCCCTGCCCATCCACCCACCGCCCTCTCCCGGCCAGCCCCCGCCTCCGGCCACCCCCACAACGACCCGACCCCCTCCGGCGATCCTTCCCCTACCTCCAGCCACCCGCCACCTCGACCCCCTCCGAGCTCGAGCCGACCACCCGAAGACCCCCCGACTGGCCGACCTCCTCCCGGCCATCGTACTTGGTCGACCTCCTCCCCAGTCAACCACCTCCGTCTCCGCCGAGTCTCAGCCCCGGTCGACGCCTCAGCAGGCCGCCCCCGCCCCCGCAGCACAAACGACCACAAGCTACTGCTGCTGTTGCCGACCCTCCCCGAGTGTCGTCGGAGCTCCGCCCGGCCACCCACGTCGTCGACGACCGGTCAGACGGATCCCCCTCGACCCCTCCTACACTCCTGTACGTATACCTATACGATTATAATGTAAATACGTAGTATATTTGGGTTTGCATTGTGTATATATATATATATATATATATATATATATATATATATATATATATATATATATATATATATATATATATATATATATATATATGTCCTGTATTCTATTTAGTATTTAAATACGTATTCTGTATATTATATATATATACCTCTGTATAAACAGTATTCTATATATATATATATATATATATATATATATATATATATATATATATATATATATATGCTGAATTTTTGTATACTTTATATATACTAATAAATATATGTATATGCATAGTATATATATTGTATATTGTATTAAATACTTATGTTATTTAAATACCTATTATGTATATATATATATATGTATATATAAGTATGTATGTATATATATATATATTTCTGTATAAATATATTATTTTATGTATACACACTGTATTTTTTGTATACTTTATATATACTAATAAATATATGTATATGCATAGTATATACAGTATATTGTATTAAATACTTATATTATTTAAATGTCTAATATGTATATGTATATATAAATATATAAATGTATGTATATATTTTAGAAATACATTTTTTTGTATTGATATGTTATATAATTATTATATGCTGTATATATATAAATATATATACTTTATGTACTTAGTATATTTGTAGTGTGTATAGTAAGTATTAAATAAAAAATATGAATATATATAAATATATATATATACTAGTATGTATTAAATATAGATATATGGTATTATGTATTTATCTATTATATACATATATATGTAATTGTTAATATGTGTATATATACATATGTATTGGTGTGTTATTAAGTAAAATATAAAGATGCTATTTTTAAATGTACTATTAAACTTTAAATATTTTTATTATATTTTAATATGTATTAGTGTGCACATAAGTATATATGTTATTTATGTAAATATATGTACTTCATGGTCCCACTAAATGTACAGTCAAGACTCTGTGTCAGTTATTGCTGCAAGTAGTATGTCTTAGTCATACTATTGTAAGTGTCTGATATTGTTATTATTATACCATATATAGGATTGCTGGACCGTACAGCCGAGGCTTCAGGAGCAGGATATTGGCTTTCGCAGCTACCCAACACAGGCAAGTATACCTTGCTGGATTACTGTTTAAATTAAATGATAAATGTTGTAATATACATAAACTGTGCGCGTCCGAGATTGACTCGGGTGCAGTCGACGAATGCGTCGATGAGTAGTGTACTTGACCTAGCTGCTAGCTGACTCACCTACTACTGTGAGGATATTTTGATATCTTCCTAGACCATGACACTTTACACGTATCATGATGGTACATTCATATTGGGATGCGGGTCCGCGTACCCGATTCGCTATCGGTGCGTACGACATGCATCACGGACTAGCACGTAATCTAGAGTAATATAATTAGATGTGACTTGGCATATAGATACGGGATCCTCATGTCGTATATTCGACTTGTGTATCCACATTAGGCGGGGAGGACAACTGATAACGTATGGGATACACCCATCGAACTCCGTGGTATCCAGAGAAGCCACAGACCCGATGACTTCCTATATTCAGATACCGCGCTCTTCGGAGTGTTACGGACGTATATATATTACAGATACCTCATTCTTCGGAATGATGGACGTTACATGATCAGATACCATGCTCTTTGAAGTATGGACGTTATGCCTACACCTACCTATATGTTCCAAGGTTGTCCTTACATTGCATTCACTTAGATGGTTAGCACACCCCTTTTATTTTATTCAGTACTATATCTGGCATGCATTTTGTATCTTGTTACGTCCCTCTGAGGACCTGGTTCTCTTCTAGATCTGGACGAGGCGTACTACCCCACTGTGTACAGACCAGGTGTAGAGACGAGGTACGCTCTTGAGGAGGAGCTAGAGGTCCTACCATCAGAGTTTTCCTGATCATCTTGGTAGGCCTTCCGCCTAGGACTAGAGCTTCTTATCTAGTTAGCAGTTGTTTCAGTCACACTCTTTATTTCAGTCTTCAGTACTCTATTTTTATCATTTGTAGTGGGTTTGTTCCCACCGGACATATTTTGGTTTGTACTATAACATTCGACTATGTTCTTATATTCCAGTCTTTCATTTCAGTATTTTACTTGCTATATTTGTGGATGAGATTAGACTCTGCCTGATGTTGATATTAGACTTGTTAGTTTTAGAACAGCGTAGCACGCTTCGCTAGGATCCATTAAATTGGGATATCCTCGGAGACGTGTCAGCTGGCCAATGCCACATGGCCTGGTCCCGTATATTTTTGGGACTGAGGCATGACATAGAAGAATAAAAAATACGCTGGAGAATCATACGCGTAAAACCCTCAAACAGCCGCGTAAAACAGAGCTCCAGCACTGGGTGGCGTAAGGTATGACTTCAGAACCATGGGCGTACAGCAGAGCTTTAGCGCTATTTAGCGTAAAATAGAGCTCAAGAACGATCCGCATAAAGCGTCACTTTCAAGGCCATTTATAGCGTAAAAGGTGGCTACCCCCCCCCCCTCCCATAGCGTAAAATACGTCTGCTTATTAATGCAGCATGGAGTTATACGAGAAACTCTTCGTATTCCTCTAAAAAACCTGTCAGACAGTCCAATGAACCTGACCCCTGACAGAGAGTACCGCACGACGATCGAGAGGACGATTGTAATGATGATTTTGCACAGAGACCCAGACTGTCGTTTAGCGACGTTTCCTTGATACAAATTGCTTTTATGCATTCAAGAAATACGCTGCCTATTTTATATAGGCAGATATGAGCTTTTACGCTCAGGATGAGACGAAACCAACCGCCACGTCAAAAGCTGCTCTTCGTACAGAACTCGAGGCACGTCTCTGCAATTAATGCGCAAGATGGGGGGGCAGATCTCTGCATTTAATGCACGAGATTTTGTTATATTTCCAATGACTGGGTGAGCTATAATTAGGGCTAATACATCCACATCACCATCCCTGCACATTACGCCATCAGGCTATTTTCAACTATAGGAGCATGATGTACGCTATCTCCTTGAAATACGCCAATCAGGCTATTTTCAACTATAGGAGCACGTCGTATGCTATCTCCTGGAAATATGCCAACTCAGGCCATATTTGCAAAGGTGCGTGATAAGGCTATTTGGTCCAGAATACGCTCAAGACCTCTGTCAAGGAAGATCGGCTATCTTTATGCTGGCTACCTATCCATGCAAATCCTGGCTTCTATGCCAACTTGACAGCTACTTGGCTTCTACGCCAACATGATAGCTATTCGGCTTCTACGCCTATCTGGCTTCTACGCCAGTATGACAGCTATTTGGTTTCTATACCAGCAAGAAAGCTACTTGGCTTTTACGCCAATCATCTCTACGCGAGGGGCAGTTACCTACGTGGCTTGCATGCTGTAATCTTCGCAGTAGTTATACGCGTCACCTCATAATGGGACACGCGTCACATGCGAATTCAGGAGACCATTCAGACGTGGGTAGCAGTTATCATAACCGCCGCATAAAGAGCGCCACACTTTCCACTGTTCGGCTTCTACGCCGACTGGATGGTTACTGCAACTGGGCTCTATAAATAGAGACCCCTATTAACAGGGTCGGAGATCGGATTTTTTTTTAGAGAGAAGAGTCTAGAGGACAGAAAGAGAGTAGTGATTGACAACTTTGGCATCGAGCAGCCAATCCCTCTTGCGATCTTTGAAGCTTCTCCTTCTTCTACAGCACTTCTTCGTCATCGTGTGGTCCAAAGGACAAAGTGATCGACCTCAGATTAGACTCCTATAGCAATATTTCCCTAGAATCAAATTTTTGTACTTAACATCCTCGTATAGGATTAATTGTACTTCTTTTTCTTGTTTGTAAACCAAAGAAAGGGTTTTGTATAAACCTAGTTTTATTTCTTTTGTTTATTATCAAATAGTCACATGTACAAGTTCAAGCATGCGATTTATCGTATAAATTTGTCGCACGATGCTCGCCCCAATTCCTAGGGTCAAACTATTCTTCATTTGCACGGGATATTCTACCCAAGTTCGTTTTACTCAGATTTCTAAACATCGAGCACATATTTTTCTACTCTCAATAACACGTTCATTCGTACAGGGGTTCGAGTCCGTTTAGTAAAATCCAAGATATATTCAAGTTGCAGAATAAGCCTAGTAATTTGCGTAGTCTATATCTCCAAACATGTTTTAATAGAATACTTATTCATTTTAAGTTATAGTCCACAAAGCCAAGATTCGATTCTAAACCTTTATTTATAACTTCAAGTCATCCAACCTGATTCATATATTCGTTCATGAAACCATCAAGCAAGATTTGTTCCAGGTTCTAGGCTAAGTTATCCTCGAAACATTTTTGATCACTTGTATTTCCAAATTCATCTTTTCGTGTCAAACCAGAAGTAAAGACGATCCATTAGTTATCATGATCCGGTCTCCCACAAGTTCGATCACCCTCGTTGGACCTGAGATCACCACGTCAACACTCCCGCTGGATAACCATCCTAATCTGAGCATGATGTATGTACGGGCATAGAGTTACGCTCGCACAAGACAAGAACTTTTGAACATTATAGTTATCTTCGAAATGATCAAGACTTCCTTATCATTTTTCTTTACTCCAACCAAGTTATATATCCATTGAGTCATATCCGTTCATGCAGTGATTATAATTCATCTAGCAAAATAATTCAACTTCAATGTTACCATTTGGTAAATCTATAGTCTACTTTTAGCATTCCTCAAGCAACTAGTTTTAATTATTCAAGCCTAAGTCTATTCCATCTTTTGATATGTTCTATTCATCGAGTTCGTTTGGAATAATCACCGAACATGTTTCCGTGAGTTCAATCATCCCCGTCGTACGTAAAATTACCACGCTAGTGCTCTAGTAGGATAACCGTTCTCGTTGGGATGGATTTTGAAGGTTATCGTTTCTAACTAGATTTCAAGACCGTTCTTTCAAACTTCAAGCCAAATCCATTATCGTTAATTTCTTTCCTCGAAACTTAATATTCATTTTCGGGCTAACTTCTATTTGAGCAATATTGTATTCAAGTTCAATTCGTTTGTTTCAATCCAAAATTGCTTGCACAATCCTCAAGTTTCTACCAAGTTTTCCTAACCGAGATATCGATTTCCATTTCCGTGAATCCCAATTCAATATAAGCCTTATCATTTATTCGAGATATTACCAAATTCGTTCAATCCAACTATCGCACGAGACCTATGAATTCGTTTAAAAAAATTTAAATGATCCAACACCACTCAGAATTGAGTTATCTTATTAAATCCTCAATCGATTTATATCTTCTGATACAAAATATCGTTCGACCTATTTTCCAAAATCCAAACAAGATTATCAATATTCGTCTAAGCGATAAATCCGAGAATGTTTCTATCGGTTGGCATTCTAAGTCTGACTTGTCTTATTCCTGAACGATATCCAAATCTCGTTTGCAACTTAGCTTGCACCAAAAGGGTCTTGGCACGCAATACTTGACACAACTTAGCCGAAAGGCTGTGTATTATAAACCGTTCAGGCAATATTCAATTTCACACACTAACCAGTTGGGCAAATATGCATAGACATTTCGGTTAAGTCATAATTCTAGCACGAGTCTAATCCCAATGGGCCTAGCACAAGTCAGCACAAAGGCCTTAGCATTTTAATTTCGTATAAGCAATCACATCATTCACATGCACTTTTGAAAGTATTTAGACTCATTATTGGAACATTATATTTGGACATTGAGAGATTGTGCATATAACCCACGAACAAAATTTTGAAACTGAGAAAATTGAAACGAAGTCCAAAGGCATATAGCCAAACTCTGATACCAATCTGTCACGCCCCGATCTCCCGCAGGCTAATCGACTATCCCCGCTAGGCGAGAATCACCTCGCCAGCGCTCCCGCGGGACGATCGCTTTGGCCCATCTAGACGTGATACCGTATGAGCGTGGGGATGCGCCCGTGCAAGGTCGAGGTTCATGCTGGCGGTAAAAGATCTAAGCCACAGAGTTGCATAGATTGTCCGAGTGCAGCAAAATTATAAACGCATAGACGACTGGTGTCACGACCCGCACCCGATACAGGGACACGAGTACGTGGGTACGTCCAGCCTACGCCGCAGCATCAGCGGTAGAACGATATCTATGTCACAATACTATCTAATCAATCTCACACGAATATCCAACTCCATAAGGAGACAGATATCACAATATAATAGGGAATACTCAATCACATAATTAAAGTACGATAAGATATCAAAAAAAAAAAATCGAAATACAACACAAGTCTAAACAACAAAAATAATCTAACTGCAAGCAATAACATTCAAGTCTCAAAGTATGCCAGAAACAAATCTGGTACCATAACCTGCTAAAAGAAACTAACTGAATAACTAGTGATCCCAACTAGACCTCCCGAAAATCATAACTAAGCTACAAGACCCAAGGCTGCAGCTACTCTCCCTGTGGTCCATAATATGTCGGACACCAGTCCTCTAAGTCGCAGTCTGAAAAAATATTTCCAGTCAGGATTGGAGCAAAGTACAACCCAATAACAGTTCCAGTTAATTGACAAGGACTATAAAACAATAAATATATGATGCTATATGCTGAGAGGAGAATAAATAAATGTAATGGCAAAATAAAGAGAACATGTAATATACGCAATATGGTATAGTCAGTGCATATATAAAATAAAAAGAAAGTTACAATATCATATACAGGGTAATATAGTATATGAACTAAATTGAAGAACTATAACTATTCTAAGTGTTTAAAATAGTAGCTTCGATATGTGATCGGCTTAGGAACATGTACGATTGCTATATGGTCTGGCTAATCATACGTGAGATGTATGATTAACACTAACATAATTTTACACTTGTACGATAGGGATATGATCATATTTTTCACTGATAATTTTCTCGTACCCAACTAGTATAGTGGATCCAACCATGACACGTCACGATACACGATTAATGTCCAATATATCATGTACAATGTCTAACATCAATGTCGTGTACAATGTCAATACAATAACTAATATAATATCTCATGACTGAAGATCCAATCTATATACTAGTCCGTGTAGCACAGTGTCAAGAATCAGATGTAACATTTCTAAATACTTGAATTATAAAAATTATCAAATAACAGAAATTATCAGAGAATGTACTCGTCTGTGGTCTTGAGCAGGCAATACCAATGTCCTACTCCCAAAGTCTCGCAGGACGATCCAATGGTCCTATATTTATATAATATAATATAATATAATATAGTATCACTCGTTACACTAGCACACACACAAACATAATTATACTGAACTCAGAACTACGCTAGGGGTAATAACTGGTCAACTAGCAGGGTCAAGTGTGTGTCTAAATGCATAGGTGTCATGTCCTCGCATACTGTGCATAACAAGACAATAACTGGCATAAACACAGTGTCCAAATCTCCAAATCTCATGTAGCACTAACACATGGTCCAGCTAGTAGGTTAGATACACAAGACAGTAAGTCCAAAATACGTTAATACATAAATATAGTACCTATACATATTACACAATATTATCTACTACTATATTTATACTAATACATCTAGGGTACCAAACATATAGAAATATGTGACATCCTCAATTAACAATTTAATTTCTAAGGAGTAAATACTAACACCAAATTCCATGAAGTAATATATATATATATATATATATATATAACCTAAATATTATACCCACAGGCACATACGCACATACTAGCTATTTGGGTTTACCACCGCAGTGTCATGCAATCATATCGACCAAACTATCATGAAGTAATATGCTAATCCCTAATACTATTTACACATGCGCACACAAAATCATGAGAAAAGGCAAGTTTCGAACCCGTACGTGCACTTGACCGGGGTATGGTCGTGTTGGTGATGACTCAGGGATGGTCGGCTTGGGAAGGTGGTGCTCCGGTGGTTGTAGTCGGGACTGCTCGGAGGATGATGTCGACAGTCGTGGCAGTATCGTCGAGGAAGAAGGTAAAGTATGGTGGTGTCGTTAATGGTGGCGGTGGAGTAGATGATGACGGTAAAGGTCGTCGGTGGCGGTAGTGATGGGGATGAGGTTGACGATGGTGGCGGATGTCGACTATGGGGAAGTCGGTGGTTCAGTCGACGGTGAGTGAAGTCGGGGTCGTGTGGCATGGCCGGGCTGATGGTCGCAAGAAAGATGATGGTGATGGGAGGAGGCAGTTCAGTCGGGATGATCGGGCGGTCGGGGAATGGCGTGGTGAGTCGGTCATGCTCGGCGGTAAGGCGGTTCAGACGGCTGCTGTCGGTCGGGGAGTCGGGGGAAGTCGAGGCGGTCCTTTCAGCGGTAGAGGTGGTGAGCAGGTTGGCTGCTGCTCAGGCGGTTAACGGCATGGGAAGTCGGAGAAGAAGGTGGTGTTGGTGAAGATGTGAAGTCGGGGAAGAAGACTGGGGCGAGTGGCGGTTGTGCCCAGGCGGAGGATGGTCGGGATAATAGTGAACAGGTCGGGGAAGATGGTGGTCCGGCGGGGATGGTGTTAATGGAGGCGGTGTTGTTGGCCTCCGACGGAAGAAGGTCAGGAAGAGGAGTATGTTGATAGGGAGAAGTCGGGGTGGTGTTCGAGGTTGTTGCTCCGGCGGACGGGAGTCAACTGGTAATCGGAGAAGAAGGTTCGTGGGTGAGGCAGTGAACGGGTCGGGGTCTAGTCCGACGGTGGAGTCAGGGAAGAGGCCGGAGGAAGATGATGATTGTAAGTATGGTTTAGGGTTAGGTTTTGGTTTGATGTTGAAGAGGGATGGTGATGTTGATGAATGAAAATAATGGAAAAGGATTTATTATGTAGGAGAGAGAAGAGGGGGTGCTAGACTAGGGGTTAGGGCCGGCCATGTGCTCATTGGAATGGGGGATATTGCTACATGAAGGAAATTGGAGGGTGGAGATGGTGTTCGGTTGAATGGATGGTGGAGATGGCTTGAGGGAAAAGTTTAGGGTATTGTGCACTCAAAAAAAGGGAAACTTATATGTATGACCGGTCAATGAGGGAGGGGGTTGTTTCTTCATATGTTGGGTCCAATAAAAAGTGGACACCTCACTGCACTTTTGCATAAAAGGCCCGATAATTAAAAAATTGCACAAAAGGTAAAAATTGGGATCGAATGAGAAAAAATACCATGTTTGGTGTGATATAATGGATAAAAAGGGTGTATGGTATTTCGTATGAGCCTTGAGGGTATGAGTAGAAGTTTGGTTTGGTGTTGGATCTAGTTTTGGGTTAAGTTGGGTCCTTACACCAATGTAATTAAAAATAATGTAAATGGTGTTCTTAAATTAATTGAAAGTACATGGAGTTAAAATTAGGTGGAACATAAGTGTCATGGACGTAGAAGAGTCAGAATAGAATATTGTCATAATTTTGATTGCACAAAATGGGTCGAGATTGTATCTCCAATTATGATTGGAACGCACAAAGATGCAAAGTCGAATTTAGTTGGAATTAAAAATAAACGTTTGCGACGAATATTGTGAGACTAAAATGAAGCACAAAAGAGCATATTTATGAGTTACACAAAGGTCAGAATAGAAGACTGGCACGTCTAGGACAAGGGTGTAAAATTTGTTGGAAGGCAAAAGCTAGTGTAGCGCTCCAAATATCGAAGCAACGGTAAGGTACAACAATTATATAAAATCATAGTAATAAATATAATCCCCAATATTTAATCCTAAAAATGCTAATTAAAATTCATAATCCTATAATTTGGTCAGAGGTTCAACTAGTGGGCTTCTAGGTTTAGTCTACTAACTCATGCAGTAAAGAACATTATATATATATATATATATATATATATATATATATATATATATATATATATATATATATATATATCATGCAATTATTTAAAAATAAATATACACAATACTTATAATATATAAAAAGACAAAAATATCTCTATTTTAGAATGTGGTAGTGACAAGTCGACCCCCTTAGAAAAAATTTGTCCTCGAAATTTAAAATTCTCAATAGATGTATTTTTTTTACCATCAAAATTTAAATTCATCAAACTATATAATCATGAAGTAAATCATTACTATTATTTCACAAAATTTTCAAAATTTTATAAATATCATATTCCTAAAAATCTTCAAATTTAAAATTAAATTACATTCTTATCACAATCTCCTCCAAAATTTTAAGTTAATAACTAAATACAAAAAATTTAGTATCCAATCCTCTAATTTAAATCTAATCAATGCATATTTATAAAATTTAAAATCTCATCCCAAAAATTTGAATTCAAACACTAAACCATTAGTGATCTTATTCCTCGATTCTTTTTTCACACAATACTCAAACAATGTAATACTTACGAAATCTTCAAATACAACATTCAAAATATAAATTTTAAATTTATATCTTGTAGTCAAATAAATATAATAATAATCTTTTTAAATTTTTTAAAACTTAATGACAAATTCAATCATATCATAATCTTCATAAATTAATAATTTAACAAAATCGTCAATTCTGCCATATTAAATTCTCAACTCTTTATTTAAATTATTTTTATCCTCGAAATTTAAGGCACATTGTCTCTCTCTGTCCAGTCATAACCTCTTCATTAATCTTCACTACGGTCAAACCCCCCAACAATCAAGGTCTAAGAAAATCCTACCTACAGTCATACAACATGCAATCTAGAAAAAACATGTATGATTATGGTCTATTTTGTCATGGTATTGCAGTCTCTGTCAGGGTGTACTAATAATTATATTCTAGCAAGAAAATTACTGATACAAGCTACGGTACTAAGAAATTAATCAATCAATCAAACAGACGGAAAAGGAACAGAAGGAAAGAACAGAATCTGCTAACCCATCACCTGGACATCTTCATCCTCTAATATACACTTAACTCTGCCACAATCACTCACTAATATCTATCCCTATACACTGATACCCACATCAACTAATCACTAGTCCATAAGATATACATGGATACATCCACATTGCACACACCCGTCTATTAATACCAAAATATGATACCAAGAACCTCTAGCACAACCATAGGTCAAATGATGCATCCAAAGTTTGATACCCCTATCCTTTTGGTACCACTGTTTCTACTACAATCACACCCACTGCTAGCTCTCTTACCTACTGTAATTGTTTATACTAGTTTTTCTTATCACTCAAGTGCACACCAAGTGCAACACAGCACACTAAGCACTACTCCCTCTAATAAAACTCTAGATGGACACCCAAGTCAGTTTGCAATGCCATCTCAGGCATGATCAAGTTAACAGATCCTTACACATGCATATCATCCACTCATATACTGATACACATTTCTTACCCACATCTATCTAAGTATACCTATATATATATATATATATATATATATATATATATATATATATATATATATATATATATATATATATATATATTCACAGTCTCTAACACTAAAGGTACACACAAATACACCAATTGTCTGCACCCCTCAACTGTGTACTGAATATTGTACTGCCTGGATTACTTGCACTATTACTTTCAATAATTTTCTACTCATATTAACTGATACACCAATCCAATATTATCACACGAGATACTTATTGTTACTAGCACCTTGCTCAACTAATCCTTGATATAGAAACACTAGCACTCTTGGTATAGTAACACTAGCTTCATCATTAGATTACCTCATCACACTCACTAGAACTCACGATCACTTGCACTAGTTATTAACTTTTATAATACACATGCTTTATTTTACTCTTAAAGGCAGACATATGGTTCCATATCTCTATTGATGTATAAGTATCTCCCCTTAATATTTTACAGACTGATACACTAATCTGTGATACACTTCATACCTTTCATGACCAGTCTTAATATTTCTCAACCCATGGCACACTATTAAAATTTTTTAGTACTCAGGCTTCCACTTTCATAAACTTCTACACTGACACTCAACACCCATTGTGCATCCTGCATACAATTTCTAAACACTTCTTTCACCTATTGCTTCCAACACATCATTGGCCTCAATATCAGGTGATATACCATCACTAGTTATATACTGGTACACTCATATCTACTCATATCAAGGCCCTACTTTTATCTGTAACACAAGTTTTACTACTTAGCATAATGCATTCTTATTCTCTCACACTCTCCTATATACTTATAGGTACCCTCCTACTATGGCACACTCATTAATACCCTTTGTGTATATACATTCATTTACTCTTGGCACACCCAAGTATCAACCACCAAATTGAAATCATGCTCCATTAATTTTCAACACAATTTTCCTTGATACTTAATTATTTACATGGATCACCCAACTACATGAATTTATGACTATCCAGGACTGGCATGCTGACTCTGATACTAACTCCTGGAACCATCACTGATACACTTTACTCCTCCTTCTACCTATAGTACCAATACTAACTATAATGACGCCTATTATAGAACTATTGCTACAAGGTACTATACTACAAGTTATCTCTAGATTGATGCTTATTGCTCACATGTCCAACCAAGAATCACTCACAGACTCACAAGCCACACTCCCAATAGTCAACATTGATACTCAAGACATAGACCTAATTTTAAGTCACCAATTATCACACTAACAAGAAATCCCAATAGAACGAAGCTCTATAAGGAACTGGACTAAGGACCGAAGGTATTTCTACTGCTAGCAAGAAAAAATGATGGAACAAAGTCCTATAATAACAGAAGTATTGAGATGATACTTTAAGAACCAATTTAAGATACAATCTGATAATCATACACGCCTGTCCAAAATTATGACACTCAGAATCCTCGCCACAGCAGTAAGCATAGATGCGATAAACGATAGGTTCCATAACTAAGGTATGCAACTCTATAATTATGTCATCTAGAATTCTCACCACGTCAACCGGTATGGCTGCGAAAAACTCTAAATTTCATAACTAAGATATGTACATCCGAAATCAGGTTCCTACATTTTCGATATGCCAGCTAATATGACTGCGACAAATTCTAGGCTCCATAACTAAAGCAGACGTTTCACCTTTTTTACTGTCCTCATCAACATATGTCATCAGATGATACCGTAATTTAGTCCGTAAAGTTTATCTCGATAAGAAATCAACTCAACAACGACACTAGAAATTAAATTTAACAACTGATTAACAAGAATCAAATTCAATAACAACAAGTGAGAACGGACGGAGCAAGGGGAAAAATATTTGAATTAAAAGTTATAATAAGATTCTCAAGGGTCGTCCCAAGAATCTCTCAAAAATTTATGATTGAGTATCCTCTCTCATCCTAGTATCATATGTCATATATCCTATCGCAGGCACGCAATAGTACAACTAAGATATCGCACTACCATGACATCGCACTACTTGCGAAGCCTGACCTGCATGGACTGCCACTAAAAATGTGTCACGACCCATACCCGATATAGGGGCATGAGTACGTGGGTACGTCTAGCCTACGCCGTAGCATCGGCGGTAGAACGATGTCTAGGTCACAACACTATCTAATCAATCTCACACGAATATCCAACTCCATAAGGAGACACAGATATCACAATATAATAGGGAATACTCAATCACAGGATTAAAGCAGGATAAGATATCGAAGAAAATAACCAAAATATAACACAAGTCTAAACAACAAAAATAATCTAACTGCAAGCAATAACATCCAAGTCTTAAAGTATATCGGAAATAAATCTGGTACCATAAACTGCTAAAAGAAACTAACTGAATAACTAGCAATCCCGGCTAGACCTCTTGGAAATCACAACTGAGCTAAAAGATCCAAGGCTGCAACTACTCTCCCTGTGGTCCATAATATGTCGGACACCAGTCCTCTAAGTCGCAGTCTGGAAAAATATTTTCAGTCAGGATTAGAGTGAACTATAACCCAATAACAGTTCCAGTTAATTGACAAGGACTATAAAACTGTCACGCCCCAGTCCCAAAATACCGAGGGACTGGAGATACGTGACAATGGCCAGCAGCACGCACCGATGGATAACCCAATTTAATGGAACCATCAGGGCGTACTTAAGCTGTAAATAAGGTCTACTACACAAGTCACACTAATCTCATCCATAAAGATAAAGTAATAAACTGCATACTGAATGGAAATAAGTAGCAACAACAAATTACAGCAAGTCAGTCGGAGCAACAATCCGACTTAAGTCTGAAATAACTGGCTCTATAGGCCAGGAACAAAAGATATAAACATGAAGTAAATAAATGAGTACTGGGACAGGCACTCAGGAGAAGTCCTCGGCAGTCACCTCATCTTCAGTGTTCGGTTCAGCTCCAGCAATAGCTTCAGCTCCGGTCCCGTATACCTCGGGATACTGCTCCTCAGCTAGACCTGGGGACATAATCCATTCCAGGTCCTCAGTGGACATAGCAAGGCACAAGATAAAACAAGCCAACTGAATAAGCAGTACAATAAATAAATAAACAGCAGGGTAAACTAAGTAATCATCTATGTGATATGCAAATGAGAGCAACACTAGTACTCAGGCTGAGACCGCTACAAGCTCTGTGTCGGGGAGCCGGTAGCAGTAATAACACGTAAAGGGTCTAGCTCTGCTGGAGAGTCTACAACCTCACAATAATAGTAGATATATATATATATAACAGCCTGTAGCCTGTGTGTCTCTCCCCACCCAATGTAATCACATAAGCCATGACCATAACGTCTCATGTCCATGTCAGCGGGATTATAACTAATGCAACAAGTCATACTGTCTATAATAAATGTCTCTATCAAGTCCTGTATCCTATACAGAATCACCACGAATATCTCAGGAGGATTCTGTCCATGATAGTGTCAAGTGTCCTGGGTTATAGGGTACTTTATAGGTCAAGTACAAAGTAAGGGAATCATAAATCCATCTCTAAATGACGAACCCAACACCGCGTACGGTGTCGGTACCCGACTATGATCGGACACTAGGTACGTCATACGTTCCCTAGGTTAAGCAGTTTAAATCAGTTTATATGAATTTGCACAAGAAATCTAGCAGAGTATTTTTACAGAAAATATGAAAATAATGACTGCAAGTTTGGCAAGGTGCACTTGCCTGAGGTTTGAATTCCACTTAGGTCCTGGTTTCGGAAATTTCCAGAGATGTCTCCGAAAGCTGAAATAAACAGTACCATCACGCTCAGAAGATGTCAAACAGCTAGGATCGCCTGTCCTTGGGTCCAATTTGGAGACAAGGGTAAAAAACGGCAATTTTGGCCCAAAACGGGGTCCACCGGTGGGCCCGCTTTGCACCGAAAAATGTGTCAGGGTCAACGATCTCCAAATTCACCAAACTTAGTGTCAACAGGTCAGGAATGCTGATACGAACCCAACAGAACTTTTATATTTGAATTCCGATGGGCCGATCACAAAATCGTCCGTCGAGCGGGGCCTGTGGGGCCCACGACAGCGATTTCGTCAACGTTCTCAGAATCGGACCAAACTTGACCCACAGGACCAGCGTATCGCTACGAGTCCGATGGCACAAGTTTCGTCTCGATCCGACATGTGTGCACGAAGTTAGGGTAAAATGCAAAAAAGGCGGATACGGGGCGATGTCCGCGGATATGCGTTGATTCCGGTGTGCACGCACACCCGAATCAGCTTCCACGAAATTCCACACGTCCGTATCGACGAGGCGCACGTATCTGTGAAGACCGCAAATGACCAAGTCGTCCCGTTTGGCGGGGTGTACTCAGTTCCGGGGTGAAACAGGGTCTAGTTTTTCCTGTTTTTGGATCGCGGTGTGCGATCACCACAGGACGCGATGCCCCGAGCGGTTTGTTCGGGCACCGAGAGGGTCATACAGGATTCGCGTAGAAATTTACAGAATCAAAATCGGATAAACGAGGTGCAAGATACGAGTACCTGAAGGGGACCCAAGAAACCGGGTTTTGAACTGTGTCCGACACGCGAGTTTGTGTCCCGCTGTGTCCGGCCTAGGGCTGGGCTGTGTCCGCGTGTCCGGGGCTGCGCTGGAGGAGCGCTGGACGGCGATGACCGAGCCTCGCCGGAGAAGGGCGGAGATGGGCCTGGGGGGGAAACGGCGGCGCGTGCTGCTCCGGGCGGAGGGGAGTACAGCCGGCTCTCGGCTCCGGCGGAGGAAGAAGAGGAAGGGGAAGGGGAAAGGGAAAGGGAGGCGGCGCTGCTCTGGCGCTGGGCGGCGCTGCTGGAGGAGCTGGGCTGCGCTGGGGCGGGCTCCGGTGAGGGGGTGGCCGGAGTCGGGGTGGTTAGGGTTAGGGTTTCGGCTAGCTTGAGGGGAAAGGGAGGAGGAGGAGGTCGGGGTTTAAATAGGGGGCTCGAGGGAGGGGTTCGGCCGAGGGAGACGGGTCGTGTGGGAGTGGGGGATGAGGCCGGGCGGTTCTCCGGCGACGTGGCCGGAGAACGCGGCAGAAACCGCGGGGAGGCGACGTGGGGGAGGGGATGAAGAAGCGGGTCGGGTCGGGCGCGGATCCGGGTGAGCGGACCCGCCCGACCCGCTAACAGCGGTTGGGCCAGGCTGCTAACGGGCTCGGCCCACTGGGCCGGGCCAGGCCCAAGAAAACCGAAAAAAATAAAAATAACTATAACTGTAATAATAATAATAATAATAATAATAATAATAAAATAACTATTAATTAATTTAATTTAGAAAATAGTTTTTAGGCTTTTAAAAATAGGTCTGAGGCCCAATAAAATCCCAGAAAATTATCTTAAGTCCGGTTTTCTATTTTACACCATAAAATCATATTTTCATTACATTTTAATGTTATTTATTGGCAATTAAAAATTACAAACTCACTACAGGGCCTATGTAAATTCCTGAAAAATTGCATATTAATTCCAAAAATTGATTTTAAAAAATCTCTGAAAATTTAGGGTGTTTACAATCTACCCCCCTTAAGAGGATTGCGTCCTCGCAATCGAAGGGTAAACTATAAAGGCAAGATTTACAGAATTAAAGAATACTTAGGTTCTACCTGATTCTGCAAATAGGTGTGGATAACGCTGCCGCATAACATCTTCTCGCTCCCAGGTCGATTCGCCAGGAGAGTGCTATTTCCAAGCTACCCGAATCAGTCTGATTGTCTGCCCTCGTAGTGTCTTCTCACTGGTGTCGAGTATACCCACTGGCTGCTCCACGTATCTCAGGCTAGGTCCAACCGAGATCTCAGAATGATCAACTATATGACTTGGGTCCGTCACATATCTCCTCAGTTGTGAGACGTGGAATACGTCATGCACTCTCTCTAAGGATGGAGGTAATGCAAGACGGTAAGCCACCTCACCAAAGCGCTCCAAGATATCAAATGGCCCAATGTACCTTGGGCTTAACTTGCCTCTGCTGCCAAATCTGATAGTACCTCTAGTGGGCGAGATCCTCAAAAATACATGCTCTCCTTCCTTGAACTCCAGGGGTCGTCTGTGTGCATCTGCCCAATGCTTCTGTCTATCCTGGGCTGCACGGAGATGGTTCTGAATCTGTTTTACTTTCTCTACTGTCTCTGTTACCAACTCTGGACCCAGTATTTGACGTTCACCAACGTCGCTCCAGCATATTGGCGATCTGCACTTCCTTCCGTACAATGCCTCAAAAGGTGCCATCTGAATGCTTGCCTGATAGCTGTTGTTGTAGGAGAACTCCACTAAGTGCAGGTGATCTTCCCAAGATCCTCCGAAGTCCAGTATACATGATCGCAGCATGTCTTCCAAGATCTGAATTGTGCGCTCTGATTGGCCATCTGTCTGGGGATGATAGGCAGTACTGAACTTGAGCCTGGTGCCAAGACTCTCTTGCATGCTTCGCCAGAAGTGAGATATAAATCTCGAGTCTCGATCTGATACAATACTAACCGGCACTCCATATAATTTTACGATCTGACGCATATACATGTCGCTAGTACTTCCGTGGATTGTCCAACTCTGAACGGCAAGAAGTGAGCCGACTTAGTGAGCCGATCCACGATGACCCATACTGCATCCTTACCACTAGGGCTTCTTGGAAATCCAGTAACAAAATCCATGGTAATATGCTCCCACTTCCATTCAGGGATGGGAAGCGGCTGCAACATACCTGCAGTCCTTTGGTGCTCGGCCTTCACCTGCTGGCAGACTAAGCATTTTGCCACAAATCGGGCAATCTTCCTTTTCATTCCATGCCACCAGTAATATTGTCTTAGGTCCCGGTACATCTTGGTTCCTCCTGGATGAACCGAGTATATGGAGCTATGGGCTTCTGTCATCAATTCCTGCCTTAATTCTCCATTTGGAACACATAGGCGATTTTCGCACCTTAATGTTCCGTCCTCGTGGATGCGAAGTCCCGTCTGCAGGCCTGCTTCTGTTCTCTCTTTCAGCCTTCGGAATCTGGCATCATTAGGCAAAGCTTCCTTGATTCTTTCCACCAGCGATGACTTTAATTCGAGGTTAGCCAGCAAACCATCTTGTCCAGGTAGAATAACCTCTATCTGCAGATCTTGCAAGTCTTGTAATAGCTGAGGCTGCTCTGTTAAGAAATAAGTCGAGGGTTTTTTGCTGAAGGCGTCGGCTACAATATTTGCTTTCCCCGGGTGGTACTGCAGATCGATGTCAAAGTCCACCATCAACTCAAGCCAACGCCTTTGCCTCATGTTGAGCTCCTTCTGTGTATAAACATACTTTAAGCTCTTATGATCAGTGAATATCTCGACATTTTCTCCATACAGATAATGTCTCCAGATCTTTAATGCAAAAATCACTACAGCTAGCTCCAGGTCGTGCGTTGGATAGTTCTTCTCGTGGACCTTCAGCTGCCTTGATGCATAAGCGATAACCTTGCCATGTTGCATCAAGACACAACCTAGTCCACTACCGGACGCATCACTATATACAACAAAACCTCCTGACCCTGAGGGAAGAGTCAAGACTGGTGCTGTTGTTAGACGCCTCTTCAATTCTTCGAAGGCATTCTGGCATTCTTTCATCCATATGAACTCCTGATCCTTCCGTGTCAGCTTAGTCATCGGCTCTGCGATCCTTGAAAAATTTTCTATGAACCGCCGGTAATACCCAGCAAGTCCAAGAAAACTTTTCATTTCCGCAACAGAGGTAGGGGTAGGCCAGGTCTCTATAGCAGTGACCTTTTCTGGGTCCACAGATAGTCCTTCACCCGAGATAATATGCTCTAAGAATGGCACCTTGTCCATACAGAACTCACATTTGCTGAGTTTGGCATACAGCTTCTCCCTTCTTAAGGTTTCTAGCACAATTCTAAGGTGTTCCTCGTGCTCTTCGTGGTTCTTGGAGTAGACTAGGATATCATCAATGAACACCACCACGAACTTATCCAAGTACTGATGGAAGACCCCGTTCATCAAACTCATAAATACGGCGGGTGCGTTGGTTAAACCAAACGGCATAACTAGGAACTCATAATGCCCATACTTAGTTCTGAAGGCCGTCTTTGGGATATCTTCCTTCTTCACCCTAATCTGGTGATAACCGGATCTAAGGTCAATCTTTGAGAATACCTTAGCACCACTCAATTGGTCAAACAAATCATCAATGCGTGGTAATGGGTACCGGTTCTTAATAGTTACAGCATTAAGGGCTCTGTAATCAATGCACAGTCGTACAGATCCGTCCTTCTTGGGTACAAAAAGTATAGGTGCTCCCCATGGAGAAACACTGGGCCGGATAAATCCTTTCTCCAGAAGGTCGTCAACTTGTGTTTTCAGCTCTACTAACTCCTTAGGTGCTAGCCGATATACCGATGAAGTGATAGGTTCGGCTCCTGGAGTTAGGTCTATTGTGAATTCTATCTCCCGATCAGGTGGTAAACCTAGAAGGTCGTCGGGAAACACATCCACAAATTCCGTTATGACTCTTGGGTAACTTGAATCTTCTTCTACAGTCAATACCCTAAGAGTTGGCTGGACCCCTTGTTCTACAGCTCCTCGTAGAAATTCAAACTCAGGAAGGCTAGGGGGTCTAAATATTACTTTTCCAAGCCGGCAATCCAGTGTCGCATGGTACTGACTTAACCAGTCCATACCAAGTACAACATCGTAATCAGGCATAGAAAAGATCAGGAATTGGGCTCGCATCACTCGGCCACAGACCACTACCGAACATGATCTACAAGTATCACTAACCGGGATAATTCCACCTCCCGTTAGAATTCTCTTCATCTTCGAGAGAGGTGCGGTAGCTATTCTATGTGTGGCTACGAAGCTAGCAGCAATAAATGAATGCGAAGCTCCAGAATCAAATAATGCTACAGCAGGAATTGAAGCTACTAATATGGTACCTGCTATCACTTCGCTTGCAGTAGCTTCCTCAGTGACTGCTAGTGCATATGCCTGACCTCGTCCCTGAGCGGGACCCCTTTGCTGACGAGCTTGTTGGAACAATGCTGCCTGAGGTGGTAGAGGTGGCCTGGCTCCTCCAGGCCCTGTCTGAGTTGCTCCCCCAGCTGGAAGAACTGCAGGTGGAGCTGGTCGATTCGGAACTCCCTCTCGACGTTCCGAGCAGTCCTTTGAGAAGTGCTGTCCAGATCCGCAAACCAGGCAGAGTCCCAGCTTGCGTCGATATTCCTTTTCAATATGTCCTACCTTGCTGCAGTAATGGCAAGTAGGCAGGTTCTTAGTTGCTGCTCTTGGAGGCGGGCTCTTCTGGGGCCGTTTAGCAGATTCCCCTGGTGATGACTTAGACGGTGCTGAGGAGAAGGGACATTTCAGGCTTGATTCCCTCCGAGTAACGCGCTCCAGCTGACGTGCTGCAGCTAGGACGTCGGTGTAAGAGGTGGGCACGACCGATCCGATTAACTTCTGAAGCTCGAACCTGAGCCCATCAAAGAACTTCTCCGCCTTCTCCTCTTCGGTAGGAATTAGCGAAGGGGCGAAGCGGCTCAGGCGAATGAATTCGGCGTTATATTCCACCATCGTCATGTTGCCCTGGATCAGGCGGTTGAATCTGTCTCGGAGTTCTGACCGAGCCACAGCAGGGATGTACATTTCCTGAAAGAGTCTGGAGAACTCCTCCCAGGTAACCTGATCATGTCCGAGCCTTCTTTCTTCGGACAACCACCAATGATGTGCGTTGTCCGTCAGTTGCATCCTGACGGCAGTCATCTATTTATCCCTTGGTAGTTCGGCGGCCTCCAACTGATGCTGTGTGTTTATAAGCCATTCATGCACTTCAGTTGGTCCTTCCTTGCCCGAGAAGGTACGGGGCTTGAGTTGGCGGAAATCTGTAATAGATCCCGTCGCTGGCCGCCTATTTGGTGGGTTTGCATGTTCCAATGCTGCGACTAGGCTGTTCCTTAGGTTCTCGGCCTCTCGGTGTTGGGTCTCCTGTTGGATCTGTTGTTGTGCCTGCATCATGGCGTAGAACATCTGGAATATTTGCTGGCCGTCCATTGCCTGTCCTGGGGGAAAGACAGGCATCGTAGGAGGGAACTGGGGAGGAGGCGGGATGTCATCACGCCTGAACCTGGAACTTGGCTGGCCAGTTTGATTGCTCTGAGAGGATTGTCCTCTGGTATCTGGCGTCGTTCCAGCTTCGCAGGTAAACCCTGCTTCAGTCGGTGTACCAAAGGGGGTCTCGTCACCACTCCTGGGATCCATAACTCTACACCAAAAGGAAACAATGAGAACGCACAGAGGAATCAAAACAGGATGCAATTCAAGCAATTAAATTGAATTCGACATAGAGTTCAAAAATGATTCAACCAATGGATGAGATCCTATAAATTATCCTATCTTATTGCAGGCCTGTTCGGTCCCTAAGTTGAAACTGAACAATTTAGTTAGGACCTGCATGGGCCACCACAAAAACTATGTCACGCCCCAGTCCCAAAATGCCGAGGGACTGAAGATACGTGGCAATGGCCAGCAGCACGCACCGATAGATAACCCAATTTAATGGAACCATCAGGACGTACTTAAGTTGTAAATAAGGTCTACTACACAAGTCACACTAATCTCATCCATAAAGATAAAGTAATAAACTGCATACTGAATGGAAATAAGTAGCAACAATAAATTACAGCAAGTCAGTCGGAGCAACAATCCGACTTAAGTCTGAAATAACTGGCTCTATAGGCCAGGAACAAAAGATATAAATATGAAGTAAATAAATGAGTATTGGGACAGGCACTCAGGAGAAGTCCTCGGCAGTCACCTCGTCTTCAGTGTTCGGTTCAGCTCCAGCAATAGCTTCAGCTCCGGTCCCGTATACCTCGGGATACTGCTCCTCAGCTAGACCTGGGGACATAATCCATTCCAGGTCCTCAGTGGACATAGCAAGACACAAGATAAAACAAACCAACTGAATAAGCAGTGCAATAAATAAATGAACAGCAGGGTAAACTAAGTAACCATCTGTGATATGCAAATGAGAGCAACACTAGTACTCAGGCTGAGACCGCTACAAGCTCTGTGTCGGGGAGCCGGTAGCAGTAATAACACGTAAAGGGTCTAGCTCTGCTGGAGAGTCTACAACCTCACAATAATAGTAGATATATATATATAGAACAGCCTGTAGCCTGTGTGTCTCTCTCCACCTAATGTAATCACGCAAGCTATGACCATAACGTCTCATGTCCATGTCAGCGGAATTATAACTAATGCAACAAGTCATACTGTCTATAATAAATGTCTCTATCAAGTCCTGTATCCTATACAGAATCACCACGAATATCTCAGGAGGATTCTGTCCATGATAGTGTCAAGTGTCCTGGGTTGTAGGGTACTTGATAGGTCAAGTACAAAGTAAGAGAATCGTAAATCCATCTCTAAATGACGAACCCAACACCGCGTACGGTGTCGGTACCCGACTATGATCGGACACTAGGTACGTCATACGTTCCCTAGGTTAAGCAGTTTAAATCAGTTTATATGAATTTGCACAAGAAATCCAGCAGAGTATTTTTACAGAAAATATGAAAATAATGACTGCAAGTTTGGCAAGGTGCACTTGCCTGAGGTTTGAATTCCACTTAGGTCCTGGTTTCGGAAATTTCCAGAGATGTCTCCGAAAACTGAAATAAATAGTACCATCACGCTCAGAAGGTGTCAAACAGCTAGGATCGCCTGTCCTTGGTTCCAATTTGGAGACAAGGGCAAAAAACGATAATTTCGGCCCAAAACGGGATCCACCGGTGGGCCCGCTTTGCACCGAAAAACGTGTCAGGGTCAACGGTCTCCAAATTCACCAAACTTAGTGTCAACAGGTCAGAAACGCTGATACGAACCCAACGGAACTTTCAGATTTGAATTTCGATGGGCCGATCACAAAATCGTCCGTCGAGCGGGGCCTGTGGGGCCCACGACACGCGATTTCGTCAACGTTCTCAGAATCGGACCAAACTTGACCCACAGGACCAGCGTATCGCTACGAGTCCGATGGCGCAAGTTTCGTCTCGATCCGACGTGTGTGCACGAAATTAGGGTAAAATACAGAAAAGGCGGATACGGGACGATGTCCGCGGATACGCGTTGATTCCGGTGTGCACGCACACCCGAATCAGCTTCCGCGAAATCCTACACGTCCGTATCGACGAGGCGCACGTATCTGTGAAGACCGCACGTGACCAAGTCGTCCCGTTTGGCGGGGCGTACTCAGTTCCGGGGTGAAACAGGGTCTGGTTTTTCCTATTTTTGGATCGTGGTGTGCGATCACCACAGGACGCGATGCCCCGAGCGGTTTGTCCGGGCACCGAGAGGGTCATACAGGCTTCGCGTAGAAATTTACAGAATCAAAATCGGATAAACGAGGTACAAGATACGAGTACCTGAAGGGGACCCAAGAAATCGGGTTTTGAACTGTGTCCGACACGCGAGTTCGTGTCCCGCTGTGTCCGGCCTAGGGCTGGGCTGTGTCCGCGTGTCCGGGGCTGGGCTGGAGGAGCGTTGGACGGCGATGACCGAGCCTCGCCGGGGATGAGCGGAGATGGGCCTGGGGGGGAAACGGCGGCGCGTGCTGCTCCGGGCGGAGGGGAGTACAGCCGGCTCTCGGCTCCGGCGGAGGAAGAAGAGGAAGGGGAAAGGGAAAGGGAGGCGGCGCTGCTCTGGCGCTGGGCGGCGCTGCTGGAGGAGCTGGGCTGCGCTGGGGCGGGCTCCGGTGAGGGGGTGGTCGGAGTCGGGGTGGTTAGGGTTAGGGTTTCGGCTAGCTTGAGGGGAAAGGGAGGAGGAGGAGGTCGGGGTTTAAATAGGGGGCTCGAGGGAGGGGTTCGGCCGAGGGAGACGGGTCGTGGGGGCGTGGGGGATGAGGCCGGGCGGTTCTCCGGCGACGTGGCCGGAGAACGCGACGGAAACCGCGGGGAGGCGACGTGGGGGAGGGGATGAAGAAGCGGGTCGGGTCGGACGCGGATCCGGGTGAGCGGACCCGCCCGACCCGCTAACAGCGGTTGGGCCAAGCTGCTAACGGGCTCGGCCCACTGGGCCGGGCCGGGCCCAAGAAAACCGAAAAAAATAAAAATAACTATAACAGTAATAATAATAATAATAATAATAATAATAATAATAAAATAACTAATAATTAATTAATTTAATTTAGAAAATAGTTTTTAGGCTTTTAAAAATAGGTCCGAGGCCCAATAAAATCCCAGAAAATTACCCTAAGTCCGGTTTTCTATTTTACACCATAAAATCATATTTTCATTACATTTTAATATTATTTATTGGCAATTAAAAATTACAAACTCACTACAGGGCCTATGTAAATTCCTGAAAAATTGCATATTAATTCCAAACATTGATTTTAAAAAATCTCTGAAAATTTAGGGTGTTTACAAAAACAATAGATAGATAATGCTATATACTGAGAGAAGACAATAAATAAATGTAATGGCAAAATAAAGAGAATAAGCAATATGGTATAGTCATTGCATATATGAAATGAAGAGAAAGAGCTATAATATCATATACAGGGTAATATAGTATACGAACTGAATTGAAGAACTGTAACTATTCTAAGTGTTTAAAATAGTAGATTCGATATGTGATCGGCTTAGAAATATGTACGATTGCTATATGGTCTGGCTAATCATACGTGAGGTGTATAATTAATACTAACATGATTTTATACTTGTACGATAGGGATATGATCACATTTTTCACTAACAATTTCTTCGCCCCCAACTAGTACAGTGGATCCAACCATGACACATCATGATATACGATCAATGTCCAATATATCATGTACAATATCTAATATCAATGTCGTATACAATGTCAATACGATAACCAATGTAACATCTTATGACTGAAGATCCAATCTATATAATAGTCTGTGTAGTACAGTGTCAAGAATCAGATATAACATTTTTAAATACTTGAATTATAAAAATTATCAAATAACGAAAATTATCCGATAATGTACTCGTCTATGGTCCTGAGCAGGCAATACCAATGTCCTGCTCCCAAAGTCTGGCAGGACGATCCAATGGTCCTATATTTATATAATATAATACAATATAGCATCAGTCGTTACACTAGCACACACACAAACATAATTACACTAAACTCAGAACTACGCTAGGGGTGATAACTGGTCAACTAGTAGGGTCAAGTGTGCGTCTAAATGCACAGGTGTCATATCCTCACATATTGTGCATAACAAGACAGTAACTGGCACTAACACAGTGTCCAAATCTCCAAATCTTGTGTAGCACTAACATATGGTCCAGCTAGTAGGTTAGATACACAAGGCAGTGAGTCCAAAATATGTTAATATATAAATATAATACCTATACATATTACATAGTATCATCCACTACTATATTTATACTAATACACCTAGGGTCATACCAAACATATAGAAATATGTGACATCCTCAATTAACAATTTAATTTCTAAGGAGTAAATACTAACACCAAATTCCATGAAGTAATATATATATATATATATATATATATATATATATATATATATATATATAACCTAAATATTATACACACAGGCACATACGCACATACTAGCTATTTGGGTTTACCAACGAGTGTCATGCAATCATATCGACCAAACTATCATGAAGTAATATGCTAATCCCTAATACTATTTACACATGTGCACACAAAATCACGAGAGAAGGCAAATTTTGAACCTTGGCGTTCACGTGACCGGGGTGTGGTCGTGCTAGTGATGACTCGGGGATGGTCGGCTTGGGAAGGTGGTGCTCCGGCAGTTGGTAGTCAGGACTGCTCGGAGGATGATGTCGACTATCATGGTGGTGTCGTCAAGGAAGGAGGTGAAGTCTGGTGGTGTCGTTAATGGTGGCGGTGGTGTAGATGATGATGGTGAAGGTCGTCGGTGGCGATGGTGATGGGGATAAGGTTGACGATGGTGACGGATGTCGACTATAGGGAAGTCAGTGGTTCAGTCGACGGTGAGTGAAATCGGGGTCGTATGGCATGGCCGGGCTGATGGCCGCGGGGAAGATGATGGTGATGGGAGGAGGGGGTTCAGTCGGGATTATCGGGCCGTCGTGGGATGGCGTGGTAAGTCGGTCGTGCTCGGCGGTGAGGCAGTTCAGCCTGCTATTGTCGGTCGAGGAGTCGGGGGAAGTCGGGGTGGTCCTCTCAGCGGTGGAGGCGGTGAGCAGGTCGGCTGCTGCTCAGGCGGTTGACGGCGTGGAAAGTCAGAGAATAAGGTGGTGTTGGTGAAGATGTGAAGTCGGGGAAGAAGACTGGGGCGAGTGCCGGTTGTGCCCAGGCGGAGGACGATCGGGATGATGGTGAACAGGTCGGGGAAGATGGTGGTCCAACGGGGATGGTGTTAATGGTGGCGGTGTTGTTGGGCTCCGGCGGAGGAAGGTCGGGAAGAGGAGTATGTTGATGGGGAGAAGTCGGGGTGGTGGTCAAGGCTGCTGCTCCGGCGAACGGGAGTCGACTGGTGACCGGAGAAGAAGGTTCGTAGGTGAGGCGATAAACGGGTCAGGGTCGAGTCCGACGGTGGAGTCAGGGAAGAGGCCATAGGAAGATGATGGTTGTAAGTATGGTTTAGGGTTAGGTTTTGGTTTGATATTGAAGAGGGATGGTGATGTTGATGAATGAAAATAATAGAGGGAGTTTTTATATAGGAGAGAGAAGAGGGGATGCTAGCCTAGAGATTAGGGTCGGCCATGTGCTCATTGGGATGGGGGATGTTGCTACATGAAAAAAATCGGAGGGTGGAGATGGTGTTGGGTTGAATGGAGGGTGAAGATGGCTTGAGGGAAAAGTTTAGGGTATTGTGCACTCAAAAAAAAGGAAAAATTATATGTATAACTGATCAATGAGGGAAGGGGTTGTTTCTTCATGTGTTAGGTCCAATGGAAAGTGGACACCTCACTGCACTTCATAAAAGCCCCCAACAATTAAAAAATTGCACAAAAGGTGAAAATTAGGATTAAATAAGGAAAAATACCATGTTTGGTGTGATGTAATCGATAAAAAGGGTGTATGGTATTTAGTATGAGCCTTGAGGGTGTGAGTAGAGGTTTGGTTTGGTGTTGGGTCTAGTTTTTGGTTAAGTTGGGTCCTTACACCAATTTAATTAAAAATAATGTAAAAGGTATTCTTAAATTAATTGGAAGTACATGGAGTTAAAATTAGGTGGGACACAAGTGTCATGGACGTAGAAGACTCATAATAGAATATTGTCATAATTTGGGTTGCACAAAATGGGTCGAGATTGTGTCTCCAATTTCGATTGGAATGCACAAAGATGCAAAGTTGAATTTATTTGGAATTAGAAATAAATATTTGCGACGAATGTTGTGCGACTAAAATGAAGGACAAAAGAGAATATTTATGAGTTACACAAAGGTCAGAATGGAAGACTGACACGTCTAGGACAAGGGTGTAAAATTTGTTGGAAGGCAAAAGCTAGTGTAGCGCTCCAAATATCGAAGCAACGGTAAGGTACAATAATTAAATAAAATCACAGTAATAAATATAATCCCCAATATTTAATCCCAAAAATGCTAATTAAAATCCATAATCCAATAATTTGGTCAGAGGTTAAACTAGTGGGCTTCTAGGTTTAGTCTACTAACTCATGCACTAAAGAACACTATATATATACATATATCATGCAATTATTTAAAAATAAATATACACAATACTTATAATATATAAAAAGACAAAAATACCCCTATTTTAGAATGTGGTAGTGACAATTGGTAACAAGTTCACAGAGTCGTCAATAGCGAAAGCATTGAATAACACATGTTGAGGTAAAACAAACTCTTTATTTATATTAAACAAGTGTTACAGGCGGCGTTAGGCCAAGATTATAAGTCGCTCAAGCCTCTCTCCCTGAAACAGTAAAAGCGTACTAAGTGGCTACATTTATGTAATGATGTATAGACGATGTTCCAATATTATGTCTTGTATAGGTGCTTCAGTTCCGGACGTAACGCTCTAAGGGTTCAGAGTGATCTCCACGCCTTAGCACGCACGAAGGAGGCATCCGTACCGAACGAGATTCTCCCACACCTTGTAAGCAACCTGGTGGGTTATCAGTACATGAATGCACTGGTGGGGAGCCTACTCGCCCGCTCGACAAATCCAATCACGTTTAATAGGTTCCGTGCACCATCTATTAGGTTATCTTTCTAGTTGCCTTAGGATCAGTTTCATGGCAAAGATTGAATAGCCTAACTAGGGTGGCAGTGTGTCGTGCGACATAAGAGAAAATACGGCTAGACTTACCAATTTACCATTTGTCCTTCCCTGTCCAAGGTAAACCAAGTTAATTCAAGCACAAGGAGCATATATAATGAATCAAGGGGCAATAACATGTGCAAATATTGTGTTGTGAGCAAGATTATGTTTCGGGTGCACGAGTTACGGTTATTACAAGGCATTTACAAAAGATGTTAAAGTATTCCATATGTACAAGTTATCCTCAAGACTCATTCAAGTGTTTCCAATTTCCAGGCGCGATGCAATGACTCGCACGCGGACAGCCGCTAAGCGAGGATGACTTATCTATATGAACAAGAAGTCGTTGGCATAGCCATCAATGATGGGTCATTGAGAGGATGGAATGCAACGAAAGAATAAAAGTCGCTACAAACTGTCATGCCCCAGACCCGCCCGGGCCATCGCTCCGCCCTGTCCCGTCCCGTATGGCCGGAATTATCGAACCGGGCATGAATCACCGTGCCTCGGCACGCCTGACGCGAATCACCGCGCCCGTCCCGCGGGTGCGAGGAAGGAAGGGAGGAATGGCCTGGCCCGATCGAGCCCATCGGGGACGTGATGCCGCACGGGCCTGGGGTTGCGCCCGTGCAAGGCCAATCATTTAAGTTGATAGTTGGCTATCATCGCATCAATCAAGTAAGCAGCAGAAAGAGACCTATTATAATGTAATGTATTTAGCCAACTAAGTATTCGGGACTTGGGTTCCTTTAGCAAAGGCATACGTTCGTTCCATACATTATGCCCCCTTATACGATAGCATTCTTGGAGCAACAATCAAAACCAGGATTCCGGGTCTTAGGGACTGTGGCATGCCTATCGCTCCCTCGGACGATCCAGTACCTGCAAGAAAGTAAACTGTTGGTGGGTCAGCACTTTTATAAGTACTGGTGAGATAAAACAACTGAACATAAACAAGCATTCACTCAAACCAACACTAAGTAATCATGTTATAAAATATTACATTACTAGTGATCTTTCTAGTTTTACCTAGGTTCGTTTTATGCAGTTCTAGCAGAGTCATATTACATTGTTTGGAAACATGTTTGGAAATATGTTTGAAAACAGAGTTTCATATGCAATAAGCAAGACAAGCAAATAGTTCATGTTTTAGGGTGTGCGCAGCGTATCTCGTGCGACTCCAGGGTCAGATGCAAAGCTAGACACACAATGCACAATCTTAGGGGCAGTCATCTATCCAAGCCAACACAATGACTTAGCTATATGCAGGACGGTCCCTGATTATCTCAGGATTGGCAGCTGGTTATACAGCATACCAATGACTCATTCATCTGATGCTAATGGCAGCTGTGACTCATGGTTGCTTTCCACTATCTTTGTAGCAGCCGTGACACATGCAATTCAGCTCTCCACCAAAAGACATTGTCCGACCACATGCGAATGCATGGAACACTATCAAATAAACTCTAGTATGTAGACGAGACGAACCATCAGAACAGTTATAGTTGTTGCGGGGCAATCCGACTTATCACTTGAACTCATTCAGGCACAATATGGTTCTCTCGAAGCATAGACAATAGTGAACATGTTCATGCACTCAAAACAAGCGTTTCAGGATTCTCTTTTAGCAGAGTTATTCATTTCAAAGACAAGCTAGGTGAGTTCGTTCATTAACATGCAAGGCAGGTTCTATCATTCTCCTAGGAAAATATTGCAAGCAAAAACTCAGGTTATTATTATTAAGGCGTGCAAGAATCATAGAACGAAGTTCTGTCCACTCACCTGATACATAATGCCAACGCGGAGTGGGGCATTACATACTTACCAACCAACAAAAAGTTTTGTCCTCGAAACTTCAAAGATAAACTTCTCGATATTCCAGTAGCGATAGTGCCGTCCCTCGCCGTACTCAATCGAAACAATCAAGCAATTCAAGTTCAGAAAATATTTGCACTTTGAGAATATCTATGGACTTATTGTATGGAACGCTCATTTGTAAAACCATATCGATAATATCTCAGAGTCATAGCAACAAATTTTGGGCCAGAAGATCGATTCCGCTCTGATACCATTCTGTCACGCCCCGGACCTGCTCGGGCCACCGCTCTGCCTTGCCCCGCCCCGTATGGCCGAAATTATCGAACCGGGCATGAATCACCGTGCCTCGGTGCGCCGGACGCAAATCACCATGCCCGTCCCGCGGGTGCGAGGAAGGAAGGGAGTAATAGCCTGGCCCGATCGAGCCCATCGGGGACGTGATGCCGCACGGGCCTGGGGTTGCGCCTGTGCAAGGCCAATCGTTTAAGTTGATAGTTGGCTATCATCGCATCAATCGAGTAAGCAGCGGAAAGGGACTTGTTGCAATACAATGCATTTAGCCAACTAAGTATTCGGGACTTGGGTTTCTTTAGCAAAGGCATACGTTCGTTCCATACATTATGTCCCCTTATACGATAGCATTCTCGGGGCAACAATCGAAACCAGGATTTTGGGTCTTAGGGACTGTGGCACGTATATCGCTCCCTCGGACAATCCAGTACCTGCAAGAAAGTAAACTGTTAGTGGGTCAGCACTTTTATAAGTACTGGTGAGATAAAACAACTGAACAGAAACAAGCATTCACTCAAACCAACACTAAGTAATCATGTTATAAAATATTATATTACTAGTGATCTTTCTAGTTTTACCTAGGTTCGTTTCATGCAGTTCTAGCAGAGTCATATTACATTGTTTGGGAACATGTTTGGAAACAGAGTTTCATATGCAATAAGCAAGACAAGCAAATTGTTCATATTTCAGGGTGTGCGTAGCGTGTCTCGTATGACTCCAGGGTCAGATGCAAAGCTAGACACACAATGCACAATCTTAGGGGCAGTCATCTATCCAAGCCAACACAATGACTTAGCTATATGCAGGACGGTCCCCGAGTATCTAAGGATCGGCAGCTGGTTGTACAGCATACCAATGACTCATTCATCTGATGCTAATGGTAGCTGTGACTCATGGTTGCTTTCCACTATCTCTGTAGCAGCCGTGACACATGCAGTTCAGCTCTCCACCAAAAGCCATTGTCCGACCGCATACGAATGCATGGAACACTATCAAATAAACTCTAGTATGCAGACGAGACGAACCATCAGAACAGTTATCATTGTTGTGGGGCAATCCGACTTATCACTTGAACACATTCAGGCACAATATGGTTCTCTCGAAGCATAGACGATAGTGAACATGTTCATGCACTCAAAACAAGCATTTCAGGATTCTCATTTAGCAGAGTTATTCATTTCAAAGATAAGCTAGGTGAGTTCGTTCATTAACATGCAAGGCAGGTTCTATCATTCTCTTATAAAAACATTGTAAGCAAAAACTCAGGTTATTATTATTAAGGCGTGCAAGAATCAGAGAACGAAGTTCTGTCCACTCACCTGATACATAATGTCGATGCGGAGCGGAGCATTACATAAACCATCCCGCCAAGTACAAGAGAGACCCTACAATCATTTCTATTTTGGATCGGATCGGGCTCCGGTGCCCCGGAGACCGTTCGTAGAACAGGATCCAAAGATCCCCCTCGTTTCTGAGTTGTCTGCGACATGCAAGTCTCTAAGGTTATCCAATTTCACATCTTGACAAGACAATCTATAACACGAGTACAAGAGGTATTTTTGCTCTAAACGAGTATTGCTCCACGAGCTGTGATACTTGATTTGCTTGACAGGATTTCTATTCAGATGTAAACTTGATATGATTCTCGTTCAGTGAACGACTGGCCTTGATGCATTTCACTGGTGTGGGGACTGCCTTAGCAACCCAACGGTCCCGGATACTTGCAGGTTCACCTTGCATAGAAGAGCTATTTGATAGTCTCCTGGCTCACTAGATGCATGAACGATACGCGATAGTGTTACTTGATTGTGGCATAAGTTTCGTATGGCAAACATTAAGTCAAGGCAACATTATATGTTAACATCTAAGCAGGCAAGCATTGCACTCATATGAAAACTTATGCATTCACGTCGGCTCGGGCCCGAAGGCAAGCCGAGGAGTAAAACCGTAAAGGGGCTTACTGAGCGAACATAATCTAGGATCATGTTGTGTAGCAAGTACAGGAGTGCACTGCGAAGAGTGTAATATTCATATCATTCTACTCGAGGCATAGCGGGGTCTAGTTGCACAAGGCAAATGTAGCATGCAAGGGTCTGATTATAAGCAAAGTTTTATTTTCATGTTCTAACACAAGCAATACAAGTTGGAATTATTTCCTGACCTAGGTGCATTGTATTCTTATTATCATGCAGGGGATGATTCACTTAGCGACTAGCATGAAACATCCATATTTTAAGTGTGCTGGCTAATCAAAGACAAGTTCATCGTAGCCACCCACCTTAGCAATGATTCGTCTCGGTCGAGCGATACTCCGAGCGAGCCTCTGAAAGCCTAAGCCGGAACTCCTGGAGGGACAAGTCTGGAAATCCTCTTGCCTCAACGAGCATTCTCGCTGAGCAAGGCGGGTCAGCATGTTGCACTTTTGCCGTTTGAATCGACAGTCCGCTTGAGCGGAACGGGTCATTACATCCTAACAGTTCTATATGAAATGCACTTTGAGAAAAATATTCCTAAGTAGGTGCTCTTCTAACGAATAAAAGTGCTTGACACACGTAGTGCTCAACCGAGTCACTAGCGGCTAATCTAAAAAAAAGTAAATAAATGCTCGACACACGTAGTGCTCCTCCGAATCACCCGTAGCCAACTCGAGGAAAAGTAAATAAATCATAAGAGCCTCTACACTAACAATTGTCCTCCTACCCCATGCTCATATATATGTCATATCCATAATACGATGATA